>JADLZL010002131.1:0-13118 GCA_015844335.1 Chrysopogon serrulatus
TACAGAGCCTTTCACAATCCCTCAAGCAGCTAGTATGCCACATTGGCAAGGAGTCGCCGGGTTTAACGTGCCGAGGATCACCAACCCCTGGACGTGGCCTCGACGGAATCACCCGAGCGGTAATCAGGGCGGCCCTCATCGCCTCCCTCTCGGCCCCGGAGCCGGCCGAGGTCCGCCGCTGTTTCACCACAATCCCCTTCGAGAGAGTGGCCTCCTCACGCGCCTCGGCGGCCTCGGCCTCCAGCTTCGAGACAAGGAGGCGGAGGTTCTTGACCCTCATCGTCCCCCGACCGACGATTGGAGCTCAACTCAACAACGAGGTCCTTCCCGGCGGCCGAGCTCATTATGAAGGCCGCCCCTCGCCGAATGAACTTCGACTTTGACCGGGACACAGCGCCAGCTCTATAGTAACCGGACCCAATCGCTCGGGCCATCACGAAGGGGCCCCGAGGGCAAGAGAGTCATGAAAAACCGGTTTACCTTCAAGTGCGTCGGGAAGCTTGTTGATGGCCATTATTGCATAAATTTAACCGCCAACTAGCCTTTGAAAAGAAGACAATCGAGAACACCAAACTAGACATAGGGCTTACACTAACCGAATTCCACGAAGTTTTGGTGTTTCATTATTCCTCGCAGGCATAAACCGAAAAGACACAATATTAGAGCTTATCGGAACAAGGAAACGGAAAAGGGACACCACGACAATACAGGAAGGATCTAGAAGGAACGAGAAGGCACCACGCCGAAGCCGGGTGGGTCTGAGGAGACCAGGCTGCACGTCGGTCCCTGGCCTCGACCGGCCGGGTTCGGGCGCTGCCCTCGGGCCCTGCTTTCGCCCGGATCGCTTCCACCGCCTTTGAAGATCATCTCACGCCTGTCAATGTCGGTTTGATCCGATGGCTCACGATCATTGCCTGTGGCTATAAAAGGAGAGGCACCCCCTCGGGAGGGAGCCCAGAAACCCCTAATTCATTATTTCCTCTCTGAGAGAGAGCAAAGGGTTCCATCCCTCGAGAATTAGATTAGAACTCCAATACTTCAAGTTCTAGTTAGGCATTAGCTAGCAAGGTTTCAGAGAGTTGAGCTATGCTCAGATTCTCGAGTCGCCATCCGTGAGGCCGGTATAGCTTTGTATCCCTCTTTATTATTGACTTTGTTCTTAATTATTATATTTCGCTTTATTAAGCTCCTAGTTTATTCTAGTGTTTTTGCTTGATATAGTATTGATTGATGATGAATTATTTCATATGATCGTAGAAAGCGCTTTTAGCTCATTACTCGAGTGGGTTAAGTGGTAGTAATTATGTAAGCATGTGTCGACGATATTCGGCTCAAGCACTTACCTTTTGTGGGGTGCCCGAGGTAGTAGATGAGATCGAGTAAGGGTGAGGTGCGCGAGATCAAGAGCAAAGAAAGCAACACGAGACACCTGGTTTAGATGTGTTCAGCTGGCCGAGGTGACGTAAACCCAGTCCTGTTCTGTCAGGATTATGATCTGAACAATCTATTTTTGGAGGGTCCCCAGCCTCGCCTTATATAGCCTGGGGCAGGGGTTACAAGATCAATCTATCTATGCTTTCCCCGATCTAAGACACACCAAATTTACCTCAGAAATCCTAGGTTCAAGGGAAACTGACGCCTCGGGCGATCTAGGCGAATCATATCTGCAGATGCCGAGTCTCACTTTACTCCACGGTTCTCCGGGTAGGCTGGCATGGTCTTCTGGCCGGGGTTTTGCCGACCGGCTGCCCAGCCTCTAACAGGATACCGGGGAGCAATCCTACGCCTAGTCCCGAGCAGCCTTGGTGTGCAACCCAAGGTTGGGAACCATTCAACATTGCCTTCCTTAGTGCAATGCAGCTTCTTCCCGACTCAAAAGGTTCCAGTGTATGCGCGAAAAGTCGACTCAACGGATCCGATAGTCGTGCCGGCGCTGGGCGTCAGGCCGACTCCAGATTGCGAGGCTTGAGGCGAGGCGTGAATCAAGCGCTGGTGGAACAGCCTCACAGTGCCGCTGCGGTGGAGAGGAACGCAGGAGGTCGCACCTCGCCCGTGGCTTTGACGCGCAGCCGCGCAAGAAAAAGATAGAAAGATCTCTCCTAAGATACGGTCCCGTGTACCACGTCAAAGTCGCTCTGCGACGTCCCGCGTAGGTCCCCGAGACTGGTAGTAGAAGCGATGCATGAGCCGTGACATGCAAATTTGTCAAAGTATGAGTTGTCGAATTTGGACTGCGGCAGCGAGATCGCTTGTCGCCTTCTAGTGGTCCAAAACCTTTGGTTTTCGCGTCAAGGCGGGCTCGCTAATACCGCATGCGAGAGCTGTGGCCGCCCACCGGGCCTAGCATCTTCTGAAACATCGTCACAAGCGGCCCAAATGTGGCTGGATAACCACGTGAAAGGGCGGCTACGGCTTTCCTCACGCGAAGGAAGGCGAAGACACGCTGCGGCGCCCGGCTACCGCGCTGTCAAGCAGTATCCATTTAAAAGACCGGCATGTGGCCTTTCAGTCGCACACTTCTTTGCCTTCTCTCGACGCCTCGCAAACCTCGCGCCTCTTCGCTTCCGCATCAGACAACCAAGTTTTCTCTCCCACATCACCGCGCGCGCCAATCCGAAACCTAGATCCGGAAATGGCCGGGCGGCAAGTGGGCAAAAGCGTGGTTCCGCGAGCGCGGCGTGACGATCGTGCGCGCGGGCGGGAGATCGTGGCGCGTCCGCCTTAGCGCGGAGGTGTGGAGGCGCCATTTCGACTCAAGACTGCGGCGGTCCTCGCGAGCTCGCCCGCGACTTCCGAGAGTGTCGCCCGACGAGGCGCGCGCTGGCCGGGCGCCCCACGGTAGAGTCCTTCCCTACCCCTAACGCAACGAAGCCTCGTAGTTGGTTTGCAAGGATTATTTCCGCCTCGCTGGCGGTTGGCTGTTTTCTCACGACTTCCTCCTGAAGCTCCTTTGCCTACTACAAGATCCGGCCTGGTCTCATCTCCACCCCAACTCCATTCTTCATCTTTTCTGTCTGTCATCCATAGCGAGGCTCTCGGCATTCCTCCCCACTGCAACCTCTTCCGCCATCTCTTTCGCGCTCGGGCGTTTCATCGGAGCCGGTGCTCACCGAGGTGGTTTGCGGGCTCTATCTTCTGCTCTTCGACGTGGGATGAGGATCTCAGCACTGGCTCGCCTCAGCCTCTTCCATCAAGGGGTGGGAACACCCAATGGTTCGTCAGCCATCGCCAACCCCGCCTCCAGTAAATTCCTGCAATGAGTGCGAAACGAGTGGTGGAGCGGCCAACGCCAATCGGGTCCGAAGCGGCCATCATCCGCCGACATGGTGTGGAGGAGCTGCCGGCATCATCCGCATGAACCTCGACGGGGTGGCGTGCTACCAGCCTCGTGCCGCGGCCAGCATCCACCATGCAAGGAGCGGTAGCACCTGTAAAAGCACGAGCACTCGGGACAGTGATCTGACGCGTGAGACGCCGGAGGCGATCTCTAAGGAGGTTCTCTCGCGGCGTCGCCGTCCACTCGCCTGTCGTACCCACCGAGGAGTCTCGCATGCATGCAAAGCCACTACATGGCAATCCGCGAATCGGGCGGTGAGTTTCTCGCTTTGTTATAGTATTATGTGTGTGATTGGCCGATCGCCAAGCCGCCGCTTATGCAAAAGTGATCGGAGCCGCTTTATGTGTCGGATGTGCCCGACGGCACCTGGCCGACTGCGTAGACCGGCGCGATCAATGGAGGAAATCCGCAAGATCAGCGTGAGGACCTCGTGCCGACCCGAGGGACGGCCGAGAAGGCAGCCCCTGCCGCTGCGCCAAGGCCCATCGGCCGAAGTGATGGCTCGTGCGGCGCGCCTTTCGCCGAAGAGGCGCAAGAAGCGAGACTGCGCTCGCGGCCTGCAGCCAAATGGCAGGAGCGAGCGGGAAGCGAGCCGGCCATCCTCTCTGGGATGACGGCAGACTCGTGAGGACACGGAGACGTTGGACGCGCCCTCCCAAAGGCGCCGGGCTGGCCGCCATAGGCGGGCGACTCGCGACCGTGTTTGAGAAATGCTGACGCGTGGGCGCCGCCAAAGTGCGCGTCGAGCGGCTAACGGTGCCGGGCCGGACCTGACCGAGGGACTGGTGCGGGGTGCGGAGGCGGCGGCTGCGCCGGCACCGCCACCCCTACGAAAGTGCAAGTACCAACTCTGCTGTTCCCGGTGTTGTCCGTAGCTCTGGCTTTAGGGAGCGTCTGGCTCGACAGTGATCCCGTGTAGGGAGGAGGACCCCGGCCGTGTGAGCCTCAGACACTGGTCGCGCAGACAGCCCACGCGGCGGCCGATGCGTGACTCGCCACCACTGCCTATCCGCCTCGCTCACAGCTCACTGCTGGAGATCAGGCTTTCGCTCCAAGTCAGCCTGCTCGGGCGAGGAGGGCGCCGCGGCCGCCTAAGCAGTTCGGTTCCGCCGTCCGCCAAGAAAGGTGGCGCGTCACGGCGAAGACCGGTGCCTGGGCAGAGCCCTCGAGCCAGAGCGAGGTGGTACGGGAAGTGCTCCGCGAGAGAGCCGCGTGCAGCTTTGCTCGCCAAGACGTTTTCTACATCGGCCTCGGCGAACGGTGAGGTGGAGGGATCGACTCGAGATCGCCGCCGCTGAATACTATGCACCCTCGACGTCCGATCTCGAGCGCTGCTCAGCGCCGAGCCTCTGGTGTAAGCGATCATGTTGTCTTCGTTTCGGTAGTGCTGCGCAGCCTATGTCGGTCATGTATCGCTGTGAGGATCTGCGTCTGCCGCGACGCGGCGTCGGCTCGGCTCGGAGCAGCCACGCCAGCGATAGAAATGACGTCGATCAACGAGCGAGCTTCTTCGTGAGAAGACCAGCTTGGCGGAGCTGCGTCGGCCGAAGCAACGCTCGAGCGTCGATCAGCGGCCGCTCGCCGGGCAGTGCAAAGAGCCGTGTGGAGTGCGTGAGAACGCCGCTTCGCGGAGGCGGCCGCCGCCACATGTCGCGCTGCGCGGGCAAAACACTCTGCAAGGCGCGTGCACCGGCATGTTTCTCCCTGCTCAAGTACCTTTGGTGTCAAGTAGTCTTGCCGATTTGCTGTGTTCGCCTGCAGCTCAAGGCGAAGCCGCTGCAGCGTCTCGCCACGTTGAAGAGCTAACTCGCGAGGCAGCCAAGGCTACCTAAGCGGGCCGGAGTGCAGCCGGTCTCCTGCAGAAGCGCAATGTGCTGCTGCTGGCCTTTTGCCTGTGTGTGCTCGATCGGGTGTGCTCGGGGTCTTTACCACTTTGTTCTCAGCTTGTGCGGGAGTAACGCGACCTGCCGGGCGCAGCGGATTCTGAAACGCGTGCCGCACGCGCCGAGGAGCGGATGGGAGTGACACCATCGTGTCCACCTCCGACGCCGCTGAATCTCGGCCGGATCTGCATCTGTCTACGACCGACGTGCTGGGGAGCTGAACTGACCCTTCAAATGCGTCACGCCTCTCGCGATGCGGTGCCGCTATCGGCGACAACAAACACGGTATTTGTTCACGGAGCGGCCCCGCGCCGCCGGGCACGCTGGGCTGGCGCTGCAAGTCCTGGCCGCACTATCCCCGGGGTGGAGTTGTCCCGGCCGAGGCGGGTTTTGCCTGACCAAGTCGGTGCCGACAGAGAAGCCGAGCTACCGAGTCCTCCCGATGCCGCCCGGCCAAGGTAGTAGAGGACTGGGACCTGCTCGGGCGATGCCGCCGAGTATGCGCAACTAGAGAAGAAAGGTTAGAATTAACTTATGTATTGTGCGTGTGGAGACGCTCGTAAAAATGATGTTAATATCATTTTTGTTATGCATGTAAAGTGTTTGCCGTAATGCCCGCAAAGGTGTGACTTTGTCGCCTTGGTTTTATCGCCCAAGTTTCCTAGTATCTCATAGCGCCAAGGGTATGTTCCTTTGTATTGCGCTGTGAGGGTACCCCCCCGAACCGGGCCGCTGGCCTTTCCATAACGCAGAGCGCCCGTTAGCTAGCACGTAGGTTTGGGCCAAAAGGGGTTCTTCGACGGTTTGAGTTAAAGTGCATTGGCGGTCTTATTGGCGTGATAGCGTGGATAAAGCACATATGAAAAAATGAATGCAACAGAGAAAAAGAGACAAGACAAAAAAATTAATAAATCATATATATTTAGATTACAAAGGGAAACAGAGTACACATTCATTCATCTTGACTATCCAAAAAAGCGTAAAAACCTATTAGGGGTGTGCTCGGCGTTAGAGTTTTGGGATATCGCGCCCGACTCCACCAGTTTATAGGATCTCTGTCGGGTGACTCCTTTTGATGATGAAGGGACCATCCCATGGGGGAGGGAGAGCTTATGCATGCCTCATGAGCTCGTGGCGGCGACGTAAGACCAGACGCTGACCGCGTGCGCGCGCCCCTGACGTCATGTCGTAATAGCGACGGACTTCAGGTACTTTGTCGATCGGAGCGGGAAGTGCTAGGCGCTCTTCTTTCTGTCGACGTCGTCAGCCATCGGCGCTAAAGGCTTGGTCGGAGGTTTCCTGGAGAAGCTCCACTTCCTTGGTGGAAGTCCCGCTGGCAGGGGACAGCTTCCGACCTGTATACCATGTAGTAGGGGGGAACCCTCGTGCTCCGATCAAGTTCGCGGCGCAGTCCCCTGCATCACCAGTGGAAGTTCCTTCGCCCACCTTCCCTGGGTGCTTGTCGTCCTTTCCGTACAGGCGCTTTTTAAGCGTCCAGATCATTCCGTTTGCGGCTGCCTGGCCGTGCATGTGGGTGCGCAACGGAGACATATTTGACCAAGATGGAGCGCTCTCTTTCACAAAACTCCTAGAACTCGCTTCCCGGTGTGAAGTTTGACCCAGGCCGTTGATGAGATGCTGTTCGGGATGCCAAAAGCGTGGTGAACGATTTCCTCAAAGAACTCGGCGGCCTTCTTGCTTGTCGAAATGCTGGCGAAAGTGGTTTGTACTTAATCCACTTGGAGAACTTGTCGATGGCTAATGCAAGACGATGAACAGCCTCAAAGTGGCTCGAAGGGGCCGATCCGTCGAGTCCCCTGCATCGCGAACGGCTGCTGCCGAATGACTCGCGTTAGAGCGCCGGCAGGTGCGGAGCCTGCTTGGCGAAGAACTGCATCCTCGCAATGTCGCACTGGTGTGCTCCGCGTGGGCCAGCGCGGCCTGGCCGTAGAAAAATCCAGCTCGGAAGGCCCTCACGAATGTGTTCCCGAGAGGCGCAGAGTGGCTTCCCACACGAGTCCAGATGTATTTCTTTTAGTATCTTCAAGCCTTCGGGCTGCAGCAACGCACCTTTGCGAACGTTAGCTGCTGCGTTTCTCGCTGCAGCATCGGGCCGTGCCCCTCTACCAGACGAGTGCTTGCTCCGCCGTATCAAACGCGCCTGCCTCGGTTTTGTCAGGGCCGGACCTCGAGTTGGTGAGGTATCCGATGAACGTGAGCGCGCATGCCGCATGCGCGTGCGACGAGTGCGACTGCCTTCTCCGTAGTGGTCGCTGTCGCCTCCGTCTTGGCCGATAGATGGTGTCGTGAGATCGTATGCGCAAAATACGCCTGGGCGGAATGGCCGTCGTGTGAGCCTAACTTGAGAGCCGACCGGGCTCGAAGCTTTCTTTCCGAACGATGTGGTGGAACTCAATGCCGAGAATTTGTTCTCGAGTTTCCGGATTTCCCGAGCAGAGGCGCCCATTTTCGTCGGTGCAAGACCGCCTTTTGTTTGCTCGGGTTGACGATCAGCCGTCGCTCAAGATTTCAGCGCGTTTGATCCCCTGTGGATATAGCAATCTTGATGCCGGAATGGCGGCTTTCGCACTGCGGCGGCGTTGTTAGATGCCTTGAAATGTATTCTCAAGACGCATCGGAGTTCCTCGCCGCTTGAGATGACAGTACCACCCTCGCACCAAGACCGCCACATTTAGCGCATCGGGCCAAAGTCACATCTTCCAAAGGCTGGGGTGCTCAGTGGATCGTTCCCTGCGATGTCCGTCCACTCGGCGATGAAGCCGGGAGCGCCGATTTTATCGCCCTGGCCTCGCGCAGATTCGACGGTATGCGCCTTCGATTTCAACCGCCCATTTGGCGTACTCTCCCGCCGACTTCCTTGTTCTTTATGATGTCGCCGATCGGCAATGGGACACCACCGTTATCTTGTGAGATCGAAGTAGTGGTTCACCTTACGTGACGCCGCAGGATCGCAAGCGAGATGAGCTTTTGTACTTCATGCGGGTAACGAGTTTTGGACTCGCTCAGACCTCGCTGATAGTAGACCCAAGCGCCGCACCTTGAATGCATGCCCGGCGTTCACACGCCGACGACGACCGCCGTGGAGACCACCCGATTCATAGCTCGCGAGTGTAAAGGAGGAGATCTCGCGGTAGCGGAGCCGTAAGACGAGGGCCCCGCCAAGAAGACCTTGAGCTCCTTGAATGCCTCGCCGCCCTCTGGAGTCCAAACAAACTTGTCGGACGCCGAGTGTTTTAAGAAAGGCATGGCCTCTCCTCCTAGCTTGAGATGGTCGACTTAGGGTCGCCAGTAGCCGGCAGCTTCAGATTTCCTTGATATTGGTCAAGGCAACATTTTGGTTATGGCCGACACCTTTCGGGGTTTGTTCTGATACTGTGGCTGCCGAACTGTATTCGGAGCAGGATTCCTGAGGAAGTCCGAAAAATGCATTTGTTTGATTGAGTTTCCATCGATAAGCACTCGGAGACTTTTTGAATGTTTGGTCAAGGTCGGCGATTAAGCTATCGTGGCGGTTTTAGATTTTACCACAACGCCGCCACGTAGGTTTCGACGTTGATGCCTATCCGATCCTTCGTGCATGCTTGAATTGTCTGCTGGCACGCCGCCCCAAAGATTCTTTAGGCCGAAGGACATCGCTCGTAGCAATAGGGCGCCGAATGGAGTTATGAAGGTCGCCTTGACCTAGTCGGAATTCCTTTAGGGCGATCTGGTGATACCCGAATGCTAGCCAAGAAACGAGGAGTTCGCAGGGGCGGTGGAATCTACGACCCTCGCCGATGCGAGGGAGAGTGAAACGGCCTTAGGGCAAAAGTGTTTGTTAAGATCGGTGTAATCAACGCACATTCGCCATTCTTTATTGTGCTTTTGCGGACGAGGACCGGGTTTGCCAGCCCACTGGCGTGATACACTTCTTTTGATAAAACCGGCGGCTAAGAGCCGGTTGATTTCTACCCTAATAGCCTCTTTCTTGTCCCGGCGCGAATCGGCGGAGCTTCGGCTTTGGACCGGCTTGGCGAGGATGAGACTTCGTGGCGTGCTCGGCAAGTACTCCGGGCATGTCCAACAAGGGTTTCCATGCGAACACGCCTACGTTGTCCCTGGGAGGAAGTCGATTGAGCTGTCTTCCTATTTGGGGTCGAGGGTTGCGCCGATCCGAGTGACCTTGAGGGGTCACCCGTGCCCAAGTCGATGACCTTGGTCTCCTTGTTTTTGATGGAGGAGCGCGTAGGTTCATTGACCGGGATCTCCCGGGTCTTCCTCGGCGGCACTTCTTTGAGTCGGCGAGGCACGCTTGCATCTTGGCGAGGCCGGGCGGTCTCTTGATGATGTAGTTTTCTTTGCAAGCGTGGGCATGCCTCAGGTCGGGCGGGAGGGTGAGCACGCCACCAGAGCTGGCATCTTCATCACGAGGTAGGCGTAGTGAGGGACCGCCATGAACTTGTGCAGGCTTCAAGCGCCCCAATATGGCATGATGGGTCGCGGTCGTCCCGCGACGACGAAGAAGGCTTTTCTCATGAACGGCCTGGGGTGCCAAACTGCATCGGGTAGGTCACTTGGCCGAAGCGGTTCGATGGCTTGTCCGGGGATGATGCCCCAGATCGGAGATTCGGGTCAGAGTCTCTTTTCGAGATGCCGAGTTCCCTTGAGCGACTTTTGGGAAGAGTATATTCAAGGAGCTCCGCCGATGAGGACACTTTGAAGTGATGTTGCTGATCACCGGGTCGAGGACCAGGGGAAACGCCTGGGTATGGTATGCCCGACCACCGGTCCTCCCCTCGCTGAAGGTGATGGGCGGGTCGGACCATGGCAGAAGGCGGGGTCGCCGATGGTTTTTCTCGTCTGAGACTGCCATGACCTCTCCCGGCGGTCAGCCTTCTTGCTCCTTTGCTTTCCATTTGTGGCTGCCCACTCGCAGATCGTGGCCACGCTCTTGACGGTGTGTTTGGCACGGAAGTACTGTCCTGGTTTCGGGTCATCTTCTTTGTCGCCGCCTGCTTTTGTCGCCGGCTACGGCGGGCGTTGGCGCTTTCATGTCTTTCCCGAAAACTTTGCCGAGCCTGTAGCATTGGCGCATGGTGTGTCGCGTTCTTGTGGATCGGCACGGCCGATCCAGACTTTGTCGAACTCGGCGTCGAGGGTTGGCTTGACCCGTGATTGACGCTGTTCACGCCGCGGCTGGCCCCTGTGACGGGCCCGAGCGGTCGCGTTGTCGTGGGAAGTGATGATCCGGCCTTCGATCCCTCCGGCCGGTGTTGCGATCGTTGGGCCGAGGAGCTCCCGGGCGGCGGAGGAGGGGGCATGGGCCTCTTCCTCGCGACGAGGTCTCTGTGGTGCCCTTTCGGCCTCCCCTCTCTCCTCGCGTATGTAGCGCGCTTCGGGCGGTTTCATCAACGCCGCCGATTGCTTTCGGCCGCTTCCCTGCGGGAGCTCGCGCAGGAGTTAAGCCGTATGTAAGGCTCCCGGATGAAGGCGTGCGCATGACGCCGGGTGTCATTGACGCTGGTGACGCTGGTAGCTGCAGGTGAAGCGCGCAATCGTATTGCCGAGCGCCTCGCTGGGACGTTGCGCCAACCAGATCGGGCGCGTGGCTTGGCGACACACGTGGCTGTAGTTGTCCACCAAGAGCTTCCCGAGCGCCCAGCTTGTCGATGGAGTTCTCTCCAGCCCCGGAACAGCTCAGACTGGGGCCAAGATGACAAGTAGTTTGCCATCGTGTCTTCCGCTCTCGCTGCACATGATCGCTACGGGCACGCTTTGAGCCACTCGCCAGGGTTGGCCTTTGCCGCCGTAGGGCTCGACGTTCCGGGATCGAAGTGACCGCTACCGATGGGACCGCAGCCGCGCCGAGTGAGGCTTGACCTCGGACACCGGGCGCCGCCGCGTCGAAAGCCTCTGCGTGCCCGGCTGTCAAACGACGGCGGGCGCTCCATCTCTGCAGGCGCGCGCCGCTAGGCATCGTAGCCGGGCGCCGGCGACGGCGCGAGCGTCACGCGAAAGCATTGATGATCGCAGCGGCGGCCGGCGCGGCCGTTGGATGGACGGGCGGGCGGGCTGTTGCCGCCTGCTTCGCCTCACGCTGCTGCGCTTACCGCCACGTCGACTGTGCGGATCGCGGGACCGTCGGGATCTTCCTGCTCGATGGCGGCTTGACCCGGAGGTGGAGGATCCGGACGGCATCTCCGTGAGCCTGCTCCACCCGCACTTTGAGCAGCTTTGACAGAAAGCTTAGCCCTGCTTACTCCGGCGTGGGGGCGAGTGCCTCGCGTCTGGCGGCTTAATGGCGAGCTGGCGCCTCTGTGGGTTGGCGCCACGATTTGTCTGCCGATGTAGACAAACCCTGCGGCCAGTTCTCGAGAGGTGACGCCCTGGCCGTTGCCAGATCTCTGGAGGAGACGCCGTGCCTGCTCCTCGTAAGCCACACGGGCGCTCGCCTCGACCGGGCGCTGGTGCCAGCTCGCGTTGCTCCGGCAAGCGATGTCCATCTGTCTCGGCTCGCTCGCGGGTCTCGTCCGGCGAGACCGCCGAGCATGAAGACTGCTGCGTATACCGGCGCCCGAGGTGTAATTTCGCTGGAGGGTTCCCGCCACCGACTACGATCGATGTATCTAGATCGGATCCGGGAGAGGCATCGGAGTCGGAACCGGGCCGCTCCTCCGTGATGGTGTGGAGTGACTCGTCAGTCGCTCCAGCAGGTGAGGGTGACTCATGTCAACCGGCGTACTGGCGATCGTGTCGACCGGTGATGGTTGGGCGAGTTGTCGCCAGGCTACTTCTCGGTGGGACCCGCGAGCTGCGCAAGGGCGATGCCACTGGTTGTAGACTGTTCCTCCGGATAGCTCGCATGGCGCGCCTCGGCGGTGGGTGCCGAGCGAGTTGCCCAAGCTGTGCTCTCGGGTCGCGATGGGACGCAGGTCCAAAGGCCTCACCGGATGGCCGGCGGCCTTGGCGGCGGGTGGTCGGATCGAGCGTGTGGTGCCCGGGCGGCGACGCGCGGCGCCAGTCCCGACGGTGGGTGCAGCTGCCCGCGAGCCGCAGGTTTTCGCGCGAAGTGCGCACTGCCAGAGTGCCCACCGTACCCGGCCGTGAGTTTCAGATCAGGCCGCGCTGACGCTGGCGCTGCAGTCGCTCTGTGGAGTGAGTGCTGCCGGCCTCGCTTGGGAGGTTCTGGCTCTGCGGCCGGGCCGAAGCATGCCCGGCTCCATTGGATGGGATCCGTGGGTTACTCGCTTCTCCCCGCCCATCGTGCTCTAAGCGGCGACGGTCTGTCGGGATTTACGGATCCTCGACGGTCAAGGAAGGTCATGCCCGACGCGGCGAGAGAGCGACGTGAAGGAGTAAACGCATCTTGCTCGAGCCGATCGGATCTCAAAAACGCACACTCTCTACCAGCGCGCCACGCCGACGAGTCCTGGCTGGGCAAGCACTTTACCTTGGGGGTGCCCGAGGTAGTATGTGAGCACCGAGGGTGGCGAGCGCGCGCGATCAAGAGCAAGAAAGCAACACGAGACACGGGTTTAGACATAGTGCCCAGTCTGCCGAGGTGACGTGTAAAACCCCTAGTCCCGTGTTCGCTGCTTTGTGGATTATGCATCGGAGCAACTGCTTTGGCGTCCCTCGCCTTTATATAGTCGCGGCGCGCGCGCTACAGAGATCAATCTATTCTGCTTTCCGGACGTGGCACACGCGTACACTGCAGATCCTAGGTTCAAGGAACCGACGCCCGATGATCCAGGCGAATCATATCTCAGCATGCCGAGCCCCTGCGCTTTACTCCACGGCTCCTCGGTAGCGCTGCATGGTCTTCTCGGCTGGGCCTTTTGACTGCTCGCCCAGGCCCTCGGCTGAGGATACCCTGGGAGCAATCCCCACACAATCCT
>JADLZL010002132.1:0-62395 GCA_015844335.1 Chrysopogon serrulatus
TTTGTGCTAGTGAATTCTCTTTTTTTGGGGAGGAACGTAGTAGTGAATTCTCTAGGTACTTTGTAGAGAATAATAGTCTCTTTATTTTCAACAAATATACGTGTTTGTGCTAAGGATGGGGCTCTGGGCTACGGTCGATGCAGAGGCTCACAAGCCCAGCCCAGAGCAGCTAAGGCCCTGGTTGCACCGCGTCTCGTGGATCCAGCGGACACACACCGCCTCTCGCAAGTACGGCAACTGTGTAGAGTGCACAGCGCTACCTCTACAACTGAGTACAACTACACAGTAGCCACATGTTACTGCAGGAGTACTTTCGGCCGAGCACAGCACACAGGGGCAACAGCACTGGGCAATGGTCACTGGTGAGAAGACAGCGGCCGGCACAGCACACAGCACAGGGCATGCACCTCGATCGACCTCCTCTGCTGCTCTGCTGGTGCTGATCCAGTTCAGCTCAGTTCAAGTCATCTCCGATCGATCCTGCCGGTAAACAGAAACGTGCTACTGTTGTCGCTCCAAAAGGAGATGCATACTACATAGCAGCAGAGCATTACACAAACGGGACAAGGAGATGCATCCAATTCCAACCGATCGCGAGATCTTACTCTATCAAAATGGATCCTCACCTAAGGTCTTGCAACTCTTCCTCCTCTCGTCCCTCATCCTTATCCAGTGCTACAATAGGGAGAGGGTGAAAAGCAGGCCGCTCGTTTCTTGCCAAAGATTCCGCCTGGTCCCCTCGTCCCTGTCGATTCCGGCGGGTCGCCGGCGTCAGGGGGCGGGGGGATCCGGTCTCCTTCTGGCGAGTATGTGTAGAGTAGCTAGTTTTCTAGCCCTTTTGGTTTGCTTGCCGGCATATATGACGGCAGTGATTAGCTGTTGTTTGACGGTGGCGTGCGTGCTGCTGTCGTCGCGTCTACCCGTGTCGTTGGTCTGGCATGGGTTCTTCTTCCTCCGTAGCTGTTCCTCTAGCGGACGACGACGCAGATGCTACGAGGGGGTCTCCATGGTGGGCTTCTTCGACTTCTCCGTCGATTTCCCAGTCCTTGCAGGTGACGGCGGCGGGTGGATCTGGTTTCCTGGCGGCGTTCGTTGGGTGGAGGCGGCGCGGCCATCATGGAATAAAACCCTCCTGGCTTTCGTCCACCTCGCCGTCATGTACTCCGGTGGCGGCGACGAGCCTGTGGGGTACAGGAGTCCAGGGCCGGCGGCTCATCGCCTTTGTCAGGTGATGTTGTTGCTGCCTATGTTTTGCTGGGATGCGGAGCCATGTGCGGGTGTTGTGGTTGTTGGCTGGCCGGATCTAGTTCCTGTCCCGGTCGGTGGCGGCAGTTGCCGATCACGAGCTCAGATCCAGAACTGGAAAAGTTGGGGCACTGCCCCGGTCGATGGGGAACCGCCGATTGCTTCATCCTGTTCTCTGTGACGGGTGTCTACTTCGACTCCTTTCAAAGCCAACGTGCGACGAGACTTTTCCAGTTCATGGTGTTTTTCGATTTCGTCGTCGACGGCGGCGAGGAGGTCGATCACGGCGAGGAGGTCGATCACGGATGGTTCGCGAAGGATCCAGGGGCATTGATGTATTTTTTTTTCCTTTTTAAGGGTCCTTCGTGATATTTGGTTGGCACAGTGGTCTCTGTATCTAGTTTGTACGTGTCTGTATTCAGATGCACGAATGTACATGTACGTTTTCCTTATCTTTTAATGCAGACATGTATTATCAAAAAAAAAATGGAATCCTCACCTTTCCTTTCCTAGAGGCTCTCTAGCCGCCGTCTAGGGATGCATCCATCCTCCCACCCAAAGCTACATACGGGCTACAGCCTAGCAGCTCCAGCTCCCTATCAGAATATATACAGTATAACCCAATTCGTATCCCTACACCACCGGCCACCGCACCCCACACCCCAAAACAGAAACACCCCAACGGCCATTTTGCTTCCCGTTCAAAGCTGTTGTGGGTGCCACATCGCATGCCTGGTCAGCGCGAGTCAAGTTTTTTTTTTGTGTGTGTGCGCGCCCATGGATGGAAAAGAAATCCATGGTACGCTGTCTGAATCATCAAAGTTGTGACTATTGTTTCCTAAATATAATCTAGTGTCCCCTCGAGTGCAATACCGATATGTTTGGATACACACACGAGTGCCTAACCCAAGTTAAGTACATGCTCAATTGATTATGTTACACGTAGAGGAACATGCTCATGATCTGAGTTTGGTCCGTGAAATCACAAGACTATACAGTCATCCTCTATCGCTACTCTCTTGGATGTGCATAGGCGGCTCTCTTGCTGATAGTGCACGTAACTGAAAGAGGAACCACCAGAGGTGGATTCAAGGCAATGAGGCAAGGTAGGCTGAAGCCCATCCTACCGCTGCAAGCCCTGAAGCCCCTGTCCACGCTTTATCTTGTTATGCATAAAAGACGAGTCTAGATGTTGGAGGTTGAAGAGAAGCCCCTTCGTTAGTTTGAGTTTATGTCCGTCTCTAGGAGGAATGGATAAGATATATGCCAGCAATGGCTTCAAGAGGCTAGGACATAATTTTGTTGTAATGCATTTAAAATCTTGTGCGTGGTGTCTTCGAAGGGTAGCTTGCCCTCCCTTTTGTAGATGAAGGGAGGGGGTCGTCTTACACGGATTTCACAGGGGAAATATGGGTGCATCGTGCGAAAGAGGGAAAAGAAAGAAAAAAAAGGACAACTGGTGGAGTGGTTCGTCCGCCTTGTCGGCGGGGTCGGAGCGTCCTTCCTTCTCCTGTGCGCCGCGTCATCGTGAATCGTTCGCCGGTGTCGTCGCGTCATCGGTGTGCTTGCCTATGCCTTCACAGTGATCAGAGATAGTGAGCGATTGATTAAGACCCGTCCCGAGGTTAGGCGTAATAGTGTCGCGTTGTGTGGGTACGGAGCGTGACAGACGTGTTGTTCGGCCTGTCATGTTAATAGTGTAGTCAAATGACGCTCCATACCCTGCGCGGGCTAACAGTGCGACCGAATGACGCTCCATGCTCTGCGTGCTAATAGTGTAGTCAAAAGCGCCCGTCCATGCTTTGCACGGAGCACGGATGGAGTGGACGTTGGTTGACCTTGGTGCCGTGCGAGAATCTCGATTATAGCGTCGTTGTCTAGGCTTTGTGGAGTAAGTATGGACTTGCTTCGAGGTGAAGGCAGGCCTGAGGGTCGCGCGAGTCGCTTCCCTGGGGTCAGAGACCCGGGGCCGCTTTGTCCCGGTGAGGGGTCGTGCGAGCCGCACGCCCCTGGGGTCGTGGTCCTGACCCTCTGCTCATGGCTGCGCGACGCACCTTGTTCGTGAGTCTCTGGCTTTAGCCCACCATCCCTTCCGTCGTGGGACAGGGTGATGGGCCGTAGAACCGGTCTTTTTGTGGCTGGAGCGAGACCTTGACGGCGGGTCGTGGAGCTGTTTAGCCGGGGGCTTAACAAGCCGGTTGTTTGGCCCCCGACAGAGAGAGTATACTTTTATTCAAGACTTAGGATATTCCGTAGATGTAGTTTTCACCCGTTCGGATTGGCCATTGCACCTGCGCGCGATGCTGCAGCTGACAAACATATGCAGCAGCCAAACAAAATAGGTGCAGCAGCTGCAATCAGCGGCACCACACAGCCACATATATCAATTCAAATTCCGCTGGTTGGGCTACCGAACGGCGGCTCAGCTGAACAGCCGCAGCCCAAATAGCCGCTTAAATCAGAAGCGAAAATGAGCCCTTAGATTTATAGCTAGCGAATAGGCTTCTAGTAGTAGGACTGTCCAGTGGGACGCTACCTTTTTCTGAGATTTTTCTAGGATTTCTCGGCGTTACGCTTTAAGTGGTAAGCGACGTTAGTGGTGACTTCGAAAATCTCTAAATGTGTGTTGGCGGTAAATACCGACATACTCTAACCGCCAACTATTATCCAAAAAAGGGAGAATTATCATAGTCATATTCACATATACCTTTACTATTGACCTATTTCCACTTGTATTGGAACATCATTGTTTTACAGGAAACATACAAGGAAAAGAGGAAAATGTCACAAGAATACGCTTTCCGGCAAGGCGTATTTCAACAAAATAAGCAAAGTCCAAGTCCAAGAAGTCAACTGGGCCAACAACCCACGGGAGAGTGATCCAGGAGGAGGAAAGGGCCAGTGGGCCAAGGCTGGGCCCAAGGGGGCTCACCCCTGGTGTGGCCGCACCAGGGTGCGGCCGCACTCCCAAGGAGGCCGGCCCAGCCCATCTTCCTCTGGCGGTTCGTGGAGGCGGTTGCAAAGGCGGTTTGGCTAGGCATTCATTCCCCCTCCCCTAAACTGACCTAGATCAAGCTATAAAGCTAGAGGTGGAGCTCTCCATTTCACACAACACACACCACACCTCTCACTTGTACTCTCAAGTGTACCTCTCCACCTTTCTCTTTATGCTTAGTAGTAGTAGTGGAGCAAGGCTCATCTTGTAAGAGGAGGAGACATCTTGGCTATTCTTGGTATGAATACTATTCTTTCCATTATGCTCTTCTTCTCTTTTTATCAATATAGCAATGTTCTAGAATTAGAGTATAGTTTTAGTGATATGATCTTGTTATATGAACTAGATGATAGTTTGTGTGATTTGATCATAGAACATAGGGCTTCTAGTTCATATGCCTTGTTCATGATATGCTTGCTAGTTTATAGTGTTCATATCATGTTCTTAGTGTATAGAACTCTGTTCTTAACCATTCATACACTTAGATGATTAGGAATAGAGTTGTGGGAGGGATGGTGGTTCATCGCACAACATCCAAGTTCTTTACTCGTTCATCCGTAGGGTAGAGACCCGGGGGGCTTGGGTAGTTTCTCTATATGTGGGCATGGTGCTTGGGTATAGAGGGACCGGTGATTGCACTTCACAGTCCACGGTTGTGGTGGTAGGCGGCAGGTGGTGACAGCCCTGTCCGTCCCTCGTAATCCCCCACGTTCGGCTATAGTGTAGGAGTCTAAAATGCCACCCATCTTCACTGGCAGACCAGTGGCCGGTGGCCTTCCGATCCATCGCAAACATAACTCTATCTCTAACTCATGTATTTGTATGACTAACCACTTTCTAGGCATTAGCTGTATTAGGACCATTGCTTCCGTAGGATTTTTATTTATTCTTTATTTTTTTATTCTTTATTCTTCCACCATCTTCCTCCACTTGAGAGACATTTATCTGCGTGTGTCCACTATCATGAAAACCGTTATTGTTTACCCCTGTTATGAACATTGGTCTACCTTTCATACAAAGTATAGTATTCATGGTTATGGTTTCATACTAGAATCTACACTAGCCTTCCTTTGGGAAAATATAAATACGACACTTAGGAATACTCCGGGTTAAAATGCTACAACGGTATTTCCGTGCGCTTGCGGATTCATATCCATGACTGCTAAGAATTACCGGATCACCACTCCCTCTACTGTAGCTAGGAATATAGTTTCAACACTAGTGTTAAGGAAATGTTGAAAGTACGCCGTCTAGCATCTCCAAAGCACTAGCCGCTAAGGCTATAGTTCTAACGTTACTAGGGATATGACTCTTGATAGAGGTAAGGATTAGTCTTGGTATGCCACGGTGCCCGTACCAAGCTATCCTGAAACTATCACTAGGGGTGTATCGCTGGTAGTAGTAGAGGGAATAACTGGTGAGGTGTACCTCGGTACCATGGCTGGGCTTAAGTCTGGTGATATGGTACTGAGGTATGCCAACAAGCATTTCTTGCTTCATCGCTGGGGATAGACTCTACCTCTATTCTCTGTGATGACGTTAAGAAATGCCAACATTGTACCGGCTCAGTTCTTTGGAGGTGCTCATAGAAGTAGGATTTGCGTGCGTGTGTTCGTAGGGATGAGTGTGCGTGCCGCGTGCGTGTTGTGAGCGTCTATGTTGTATTGTGTAATTCTAAAAAAAAAAAATAGATTTATCTCTAATTTATTTTTTAATAATAATATTCCTTGCTTTAGACATTAGATGTGTCACGCTACAATTATTATAAAAAAGATAGTACATGTATTAACAATAAAATATGTAGCCAAAATAACAAGAACCCTATTGTAACAAAGAGAAACAACAACTAAGAAAAAAATAACTTCAAAACCTTCACATTAGGGCTTCAACAATCTTTTTTTTTTCACGAAAAAAATCTGTAATGTCAACATGAGTCAAATCTAACAAGGGAATAGAAACAACTCCATCTGTATATCTCTCTGCTTGAAATTCTTACCACCAAACCAAGACCATTGCTATAAAAGCATCCTCACTTCATGTAAATAGATAATTGGAACATGTCAAACAACAACAACTACTGAAGACTCCGAATTAGGGAGGAACCACAATAATATACATGCAAAAATAGCACCAACAAGAAGTCCTCCAAAGCAACACCTGTAACCACAACACAACCATAGTCACGTTGTCGCTTCTCTAAAATAGGACGACGTCTTAGGATGGGATGCAATGGTGTTGCCTCTAACGAGAATAATGGGACCCAAAGGCCACAATAGTGTCGAGTTGGAATAGAGGTCAGCATGGGTTTTGCCAATGTATACCAGTCCATCACAACAAAACAACCAGAGTCGATGAAGAGTGTTCTATACCACATCATCACCAAACGTTAGGGACATACACAACTACTGTAAACTTAATGGAGGCGGGCAAAATAGATTAACGGAGGCGATTTTCCCAACCGCCTCGGAGCAAAGGTCACGGTTAATCCAGGCCTTAACCGAGGCGGTTGGGAAAACCACCTCTGTTAATGGTATTAACCGAGCCAGGCGCTTTAAGATAACCGCCTCGGTAAATAGTATTAACGGAGGTGGTTGCTAATACCCAACCGCCGCGGTTAATCCTATTTGATGGTGGTGGTTGGGTTAACGTGACCGCCTTCGTTAATACTTTTGAGTAATAAAAAAATATATCTGCTTTGAATATTTCAAATTGATTTAAAAATGCATTTGAAATTCGAATTGAAACATGTAACAACAAAGAATACACGCAGATAAAGGATAAACACATAAATTACATCCATTCATTTGTTGTCCCATGTCGTTTCCAACATTCAACTCAAGTTCTCACAAAATACAAGTTTCAATATATAGAGTTCTAAATGATCGAGAAGGTAAGATGCTGTAGCTAGTCGAAGATGTCCGGCAACACGTAATCGTGCATATTCAGCTGTGTCCTCCAGTTGCGTAGCCTCTCATACTTTTCCGCTGACCCCAGCTCTCTTTCATGGTAGAAGAATTGACCACCGACATGACAACATTGGTCCATTACGAACTTACAGATGTCGGAGACTGTTTGTCTGATGTTTGCGTTGTCTAGCATCCTAATCCTTTTCCACCATCCAAGTGATTTCTTGAGCTGCCGATAGCTGTCACTGTACTTGCCGCAGGCCCTGAGGTACTCACAAGCATAGTATCCACATAGAATACTGCCTTCAGGTTGTTTGGCGCACTACATGCACGATATATACACAACACGTAATATATATAGTTATTAGTACATTTACACAGCATGAACGATGTCGCAAGACATGAGTTTTAGGACATTTACCGGGAATTGTCGCCTCACTTTCAGTACGTGTCTATACTTTGCCCTCTTCTTCTCAGACCTTTGATCGAAGGTGTCAGGGTCTTCGTAGTACTTTCTGTAAGCGCTGTATATATGAAAACTACTAGTGTCAACAACAAAAGCTGATACTTGCTTATAAGTATGTAAATGAATATGTGTCATCACTTACTATCGGAGACACTCTTCGAAATCCGCGTACGCCTTCTTGTTCGTCTTGCGCATGGAGTCGAATACGACTGCCTTTCCATCCTGAGGGTAGATTACGAATACAATCCAATGGCCCATGACCCCCCAAGCTACACCATTGAATCAATTTAGATCTTGAATCATAAAATATAAGGAGCAGTGAACCCAATAGGTACTGCAAGTATCGTTTGAACTTATTACCCGAACTGGTGCGCAGCAAGGATACACCCATATTCCAGCACCTTCTTCATGGCTTAGAGGATGTACTGTCCCTTTCTATACTTGATCTCGCCTTGAAGCCTTGTCCGGGCTAGCACCCGTTCAATCCCATCCAGGCCCGCCAACCGCGGATCCGTGTCCGGTACATCATAGCCAATGATGGCCCTCTGGGTAATATGCATTGGAGATAGGTAGATAATATCCTCCCCTACTTCCTTGCATATATATGCTTGCATCCTGGAAGCACAAGTTCTCATGATCACATTGCCTAGTTTGATCCAAAAAACATAGCTACAGCAATGAAAAGATTTTCATACACTTACATCGCAAAAAGGGTGACTTGGGCAACGTCGAGGTCCTTGCGCCGTAGCATCCTATGCATGTCATGGAAGTCGAGGGTGAAATAGCAATCCTCGTCCAAATGAAAGTATTCCTTTGGGACCCACACAATGAAGTCTTTCATGCCTAACTTGGATGCATGCACATACCACAGATGCCACCTCCGAACCTCCCACGTCTCATCCTGGACGAGCTGGCCCAAAGGCAACATGAACTTACCATTCTCGAAGTGGTCGGGGCAGTCTGGAGTCAGGGGCAGATGTGACAGCGGGCTTGGTGGCCTGTATTTGAGACGAATGAGGAACTACGTTAGCATCATACAAAAAGTTTATTGACCATATTTGGTTTGTTAGTGGCATATGTACCTTACGAAGGTCGTTGAGAAATTATACTGGCCCGACTCAGCTATTTTGTACGCCGCCCAAGCCTCCAAGGGAATATTTGATAGGCAGTCATCAAGTATTGCCCTCTCTGGTGCAGGAGGACGCTCTGTGGCGCCCCCCTCTTCGTCTGTTGGCTTCTTCGGCGTAGGAGGACACTCTTTGCTCCCATCTTGGCCGCTAGGAGGCGGTGTTTCATGGCCCAATGCACCTCCTTGTGGGTTGCCTTTGTTGGGAGACGGGCTCCGTTGTGGACTGATGCCGCCTTGGCCACCGCCAGCACTGTCATTGCCGTCGTTGTCGTCGTCATCACTTGGGCCGCCGCCGGGGGGAGATGATGATGGCTGTGATGCTGAAGTTGGCATTGTCAGCTCGATATCCGCTTTGTTCCATAGCACGATATCGCCTAGTGCGTCACCGAGCCTTGTCCCACCATTTTCAATTGGAAAATCAAGTTCATGGTCGTCGAAGTCATCTTCAGTGTACGACACAAGAACTAATGCGTAGTCAGGTGGGAGCGGCTTGCCATTGTACCTAGCTTCATTGTTTGGTGGCTTAACCTCACCTTCTGCCACAACCTTCTTCGTCTTCCCTGTCTGGCCAATGGGCACCTGTAGCTTGCACATCACTAGCTCCTTTATCTCATCAACAGGGTATCTTTGCTGTTGTGAGGTACCCGGCACCATCTGGCCCTGTTCGACGGTGGCTTGACCCTGTTGTGGCAACATGCCAGCCTGACGAAACATCTGTGTCCTCAACTCTACCATCTTGGGGTCAGTGCTCGTGAACGCATCTTGTATCTTGCCCATGATCATTTCTTGCACTGCCTCATCTCTCCCTTTCTAGATGAGCCCTTCCTTATACCTCTGCCTCGTGTGCTGAGTGCTAGCGTCGGATTGCCATGAGTCCACAGTCTTCCAGCTCTTCCTCGAGGAAACGCCCCGGACGCGGCCATGATGCTCGGGGTTTCCAAGCTCCTCGGTCAACTCATCGTGCTCCCTGCGAGGTTGGAACACGCCTTGTTGCTTGGCCGCGTGGATCGCGAGCAAAGCCTTCTCCGCCTCCTCTGTCTGGGGCTCATTGTACTTCGTCCTACCCTCCTTTATCTTTTTTAACCACCGGGCATAGAAGAAGTCACGTGCTCTTTCGTCAACTCCTTTTAATGGATTCTCCTGCCCGGCAGCAGCTGCCTGAGCCTCTTCCTCCCGCCACATCTTCCTCTTAGCGACGTACCCTATCATACCGAGGTGGTGGGGGAGCGTGTTCCTCTTTGCGAGCTCCGAGTACTTCTCAGACTTGTTCTGTCTTCCTTCTTCATTAACTTTGTTAACAAACTTAGCCCAAACCTCTTTGGTGATGAAGTTGTAGTCTTTGAAAGGTGTCTTCCCTTTCTTCACATAGTTCTTGTTGAGCTTGTACCTCAAATTGTGAAGGGCCTTACCAGCAATGTGCAGAGCATGCTCCTCACATTTCTCCATGTCAACTCCTGGAGGATAAGTGAACCGCCTCTGTATTTCTCCCCACACGGCACCCTTGAGGTCTATTGGGACTTTCTTCCAATCGAAGTATGTGATCGCCACATGCTCCCTAACTATACATGAGCACTGGTTGCTAAAGCGCCCGATGATACCTTTTGGCTCCAAGGGCTCTCCCTGTGGCCCTACGCTGTGTATGCCGTGCACCTTCTTGTGAGATTGCACCTTGTGCCTCCCGTGTTGGCTCCTCTTCAACCCTGACTTGCTGCCACTCTTGCTACTGGCTGTTTTGGTTGAAGAGCTCAGGGTGGGACCGGATGCATGCCCCTCTTCTTCTCCCTCTGATTGGAACTCCAAACACAAAGGCACCACCGGTAGTTATCGAGGAGAATAAATCAGATTAGTTTCATGCTTAAACGGCCCACTCAGCAATAGCTACTGATGTTGCGTTAGTTATATACATACGCTTCCCTCAGCTTCTGGGTCTCGTGCTGGGGTGCGAGAACCTCGTGTTGAAGGCCCCTCCTCAGTTGGCGTATAGGTCGGATCTTTCTCTTCCTCCGTACGCTCCTTCTTCTCCGGCGGAGGTGTTGGCACCTCCTCCTCGTACTCTGCATCGCTTTCATCTGATGAAGATGAGCCTTCAGAGCTCTCATGCGGAGTTGGGGGACGCCATTCTTCGTTTAATTCAGCCATGGACAACTATGTAGAAGAGTATGCAGGAGATGAGTTAAATGCAACAAGTTTGAGAAGAAAAGCCAACATCCACAATGGTAGTACATAGTAGTAAGCAGTAGTTAGTAGTAGTTAGTAGCAAATAGTAGTAGTAGTACTAACAAGTACTAAGAAGTAGTAAGTAGTAGGTAATAGTAAGTAGTAGTAAGTTGTAAGCGTAGTAGTAGTAGTAAGTGCAGTAAGTGTAGTAGTAGTTGTAAGTGTAGTAGTAGTTGTAAATGTACTAAGTGTAGTAATTAGTAGTACATAGTTGTAAGCAGTAGTTAGTGGTTACTAGTTAGTATGGTAGTACACACATATTTGAAGGAAGCATGAGTTATATTGATTTTAACACAAGAGTACATAGTAGTAAGTAGTAGGGGGCACTGCTGGCATATATATAGTTAGTAGTAAGTAGTAGTTAGTAGTTAGTAGTAGTAGTTAGTATGTAAATGACACAACATATTTGAAGGAATCATGAATTATATTCATTTGAACACAAGAGTACATTCTATTTCTCATTTACATTGTGAGTACAAAAGAATTGAGAACAAAAGAGTACAAAATAGTAGAAAATTACAAAAGAGCTTTAAAAAAAGGTACACATTTGGCTCAGAAATGCCCCATTGTAATCACATCGCTACTAAACTGGTTGCTTCTATATGGTATACAAGCCACCCAAGGTTAGCAGCTCACAAGTATGGGGAATTTCATCATCATAGCCATGTCCTCAGCACATATATAAAGGAATACATCATTGACAATGCCACTGCCTTAGCATATATGAATACATCATTGCAAAATACCATATAGTAGGTGTACAAGACAATGAGTAGTAGGAAGTAGTAGTACACAGTAGTAGGAGTAGTAGTAATAGACAGAGAAGTAGACAGAGAAGAGTAGTAGGGAGTGAAAGGTTTTAAAAAATGGGCCTCAGAAGCATGTCAATCATCATTTGATCATACACTTGGAGCATCATGGCACCATAACAAATCAAGAGGAGATATAGTAAGGGCGGTTGGTAATGATGCCAAGTTCCTCCACAAGTGTTGATCATCAGATCATAATCCATGTTATGTATGGATTGGACAATTTCATCATCGGCATATATCAAGACCCTCATCATTGGCATAAGGCATGTGCTCAGTATGTAAAAACACTCATAATCATTGGCATAAGGCATGTGCTCAGTATGTAAAAACACTCATCATTGGCATAAGGCATGTATTCAGTATGTAAAAAACATCATCATAGGCAACATTCCTAGCAACCCCACAGCAGGTGGTAGTAGAATAATGTCCAAAGCATATATATATAGAAAAAACAGCAACAATAGACTAGAAGAAGTACAATTCAGTTATGCCTTAGGTTTTTACTCAAATACAAATTAAACCATCATTGCACACGCCTTATGCCTCAGGTTCAAACGTGCTCATATAGCAATTAAAACATCATTGCACATGCCATTGCTGTGGCTAAGAGACCCAAGTATCCTGTAGCGTGAGATGATATACAGGAAGTAAGCCCCACACAAGTCAACAAAGCACACTTGATTATATGGCGGTACAGATAGCGGTGTAGTAGTATCATGTAGTAGTATCATGGTAGTATATGAGCAACAGCTAGAGAGTAGACAGCTATCAAGCAATGCCCATCTCAACTCATGGTGCTGATCTGATCAGATCAGCCACAAACACAATTATGTTAATAGAGCAACAATAATGTCCAGCATTATATGCAGTTCTTGGTGCTGATCAGATCAGATCAGCTGGTGTGCTATTACAAAAAAGCAAACCACACCTTACCCAGCCAAAACCACACCTATACGGAGGGAGTAAGTGCAGAATTGTTGGTGTGAGTGAATTTGGGCCGTCCAAATGACATATCAGAAATATCAGACCAAATTAAAAAGAATCAATTTGTAGAATTTGACTCGATACTGCTCTGATGCTAAGCTATTAACACATCACTTGTACCCAGATAAGAAAAAAAACATAGTTGGATATATACACGCAGTTTTCAGCTATGCGAATACATGCAGTTCTAAGAAGCTTGAGACCCTGATTAAGGAATTTTTGCTCGTGCACTGCAACTATCTATTACTACATAAGCGCTATTAGTGATACTTCCATTTCTAAGATGAATGTGATCCATTATTTGCATGCAGTTTTCAGCTATATGGATACATGCGGTTTTTGAAGCAATTCAATTTTAGAAAAAAAAATGCTAATGGAAGCAATAGATAGCTGTTTGATTCCCGAAACTGTGAAGAAGCAAGTGCATTGTGACCGCAGACTTGGCATTATTTGCATGAGCAGTATATTACTATCGGGTAGGACAAAATCATTTGCAAACTAACGATTTACTTGCTAAACAAAGAATATTGTGGAGTAATCACAGAAAAATGCATCTTCATCAAGGATTTCCCCGTCCATGGTATAACAAAAAACAAGAAAAATAGCACACTCGAAAAAAACACACGGTGCTCATAGGCTTGCTCTAAGCGAAGATTTAGAAAAATAGCACATTCAAAAAAAAAATATCATCACAGCTTCAGGTTTTGCATCAAAGAAATCTAAAGCATCACTGTAAACAAAGGGGGTAGAAATCTGAAACTCATAGCAATCGAAGCAAAACGAGTAGGTGCTGCAACTAGCAGGACCAGCCTCAACTCTCAAGGCATCGATATGCATCTCTGTCAAAGATAGTTCTTACAAACGGTGGACCGGACTAAAGAAATAGGGATAGGGATTAATCTAGGGATCGAGCAAAGAGAGAGAGGAGAGGAAGGTAGGGGTGGTACCTTTAGAGGAGAAGGAAGGAGGTCGCCGGACGGGCTCATGGACGCAGTGAGAAGAAGGTCGTCCGCACCAGAGATGATGGCGTGGCGACGGCCGGACCTAGGGAGTGGCGGAGCACCGGAGATGGCAGCGGCGGCGTGCACCGGAGCTAGATGAGGACTCGAGCGGACACGGAGGACCTCGGAGTGGAGGAAGAAGACGTCGACGGCGGTGACGACGGCAGTGGCGCCGAGCAAGGGACGGTCGGCGGTCGCGGGGCGCCGAGCGCACCCGAGATGGCGTCAAGGCCTAGGGTTCCGCCACGAGCCGGCCGAGCACCGGAGATGGCGGCGGCGGCGTGCACCGGAGCAGATGAGGACCGAAAGCGGGCGCGGAGGACCTCGAGAGAGGAGGAAGAAGAGCTCGGATGGCGGCGACGGTGGCGGCGGCGGCGGCGGGGAGAAATTTCTGCAGTCCTTCGGGGTCGATTCGAAAACGCCCGAAGAACTGAGGAAGAAGGGGGGAACCGCAGGGTATATATAGGCTTTATTAACGGAGGCGGGCAGGTTACACCGCCCGCCTCGGTTAATATTAACCGAGGCGGGCGGGTTAGAAAGACTGCCTCCATTAATGGCATTAACCGAGGCAGCTGGTTTAAGATGCCCGCCTCGGTTAATCACTAACCTAATATTATAAATTGCTAGGTTAACTTGCTCTATTTAAATAATGGTAAATGTTTTATAAACATTAATTTATTTTTCCATTTAGTATTGGTAAGTTGTTTAATTTGCAGGGTAGTAGTAGTATAGTTGTAGGGTAGTCGTAGTAGTATAGTGTACGGTAGTCGTAGTAGTAGTATAGTGTACGGTAGTCATAGTAGTAGTATAGTTGTAGGGTAGTAGTAGTAGTATAGTTGTATATGGTAGTTCCCGTTATACAAGAGTACTATATTTCGGGTAGTATAGTCGTAGTATCATAGGACTACAAGTATGACAAGAGTACGGAGACATTGATTTGGTTCCATTACACAATACTTAGTTACAAAGAAGTTCTCATTAATCAATGAGTGAGTACATTATTAAATATCGTTATGGCATACATATCACTTTGCTGCAACTGATCCTATGACAGTCTTCTTCTCACCATCGAGGCGGACCCAAGGCTTGATCTTGGTTTTGTTGAAGCGGTTCTCTACTTGCTTGATCTTTCTTGGATGGTCGGTAAAGAGCGAGAACTCAGCGTAGTGGTTGTGTTGTTCGGGACTCTGCACTCCATCAGCACCCACGATCCTTTGCTTTCCTGACACAACGACATGCTTCTTGGCCTCTTTGGGCTTCGTGAAATAGGCTACCTGTGCGACACGGTCTACAAGTACCCACTGATCATCTTTGTAGCCGACACTTGCAAGCTCAACTGTAGTTAGGCCATATTCGTCCACGACAACTGCCTTCGGCTTCACCCACTGACATCGGAAAATCGGTATCTGAAGTTCACCGCCATAGTCAAGTTCCCATATCTCTTCAATCCGCCCAAAGTACGCCCCGATCTCTCCAAAGTGTCGCGTCAATGCCCTCATATCGAACCCCTTTGTTTTGTGACGCGCGCTTCTTCTTGTTCGAAACAACCCGCTTTTCCTCGAAGGGAAAAGTCACGCTTCATAATAATGCAATGGCCTCGAAGGGCTCATCGCCATCATCGACAAATCAGTGGTCCAAAGTGCGCATACAGCGGAATAATTAACTTAGAGAGTACAAGTAGCAGGATTTAAGTACTTTATTACATCGCCTTCAAGGCGGAATCACACTCACACATACATACGGAAAAGCATAAGGTAGGTAGAAGCGGATCGACACGTCATCCACTTGCGCGTAGCACGAGACTCCTACTCCTCCTCGTCATCCTCGTCGGTCTCCCACTCGATGTTCTCCCCTGAACCACAATGTATCAGTACGATTTGTACTGGCCACTAATCCTACCCATATGAATGAAGCTTGCTATGTGGTAAGTGGATGCAAGGGTAATCAAAAGTCCTAATTGAGACTCTGGGTTTCCTATGCATTAACATAATTAAATAGTATCTGTCAAGTTTTAACCCATTTATATCCATAAACCTCCCATCCGTCCCATCCATAATCATCCACACATCACACCACACTCTCACTCAAGTCGGCGAGGAAGACTCCCGCACCTCCTCGCCTCAACGGCCCAAGGCCGGAACACACCACACCCAGGGGGAGAGAAGAGAACTGGACCCCACTCACTAATCATGAGGGGGTGGAAACATAGGAATGTCCGTAACCGTGGACACGGCTATACGTATAGATCGATCAACTCTGCAGAGTGTGTACACTGGAACCACAAGATCACCATCATCGGCGATGCGCCTCGCCTAGGTCGATACCGAGCCGCCGCCTAACGGGCCCATCGTCATCCTACCACTCAGCTCGGGGGGCACCCCTGCAGTCCACCCAAGACGCCGAGACTGCGTGAGACGTGGCGCCGGATCCCAGGGGGCACCACGCTGTCTCAGGAGGGTGTGGGTCTCGACACCCGTACCTCTCTACACTATCACCTAACAACCTAGTAGTAATGGCAGGGGGCCAGCTAACCGTCAAGTCGTTTCCCGCCCATCAGGAACGAGTGGTGTGCACGAGTGGTCCTGTGAACCGGTTCTCACAACATACCAGTCCTTAGGGGTGACTAGACAGGACATCTTCACAGGGGCCCATTGCCCCGTGCCTCAACGGCACCTCCCGTTCCGGCGATTCGTACCACAAAGGCACTCCTCCCGGAACCTTCTTCCAACACATATACCCGCCACAGGTACTCTCATGTGGGAAATGCCCAGATCACACTTCCCCGGCATGGCTCGTCCTCATGACTTGCCCTAAATCCTGCCCAGTCGACACAACCCTCACCACACACCCAAGACTCACGCCAAGATCTCTCCCAAAAACCCGGTTTCCATAACCTCGGCACCCTGTGCCTTAGCCACTCACAGTCATAATACATCAACAGTAGTGATAGAAGTAAGTGAGTAGCATCAAGATAAAACATAATAAGCGCGAGTCTAATCCTAGCAGCGGGTATGCAGGGGATTGGTTTCGACAAGGCATAGGCTGAATCAAACAATCTACCACGCATCCTATCAACAGCAGCAAGCAACATATAGAGCGCTAGCATTTCTAGTTATTGCATGTCTAGATAGGAGCTAAGAGGTTGGGTGGGACGTGGCACCTGCAGTCGGGTCGTCTCCCAGATCCTCGGTGTACTCGTAGTCCTTTCCTTCCTCAGTCGGCGGCTCCTCCGTCTCTGAAAAGCGTGACATAACACCGCCTTTAGCGGCTCCTATAGAGGTGCACAAAGAAGCAATAAATTCCGGAAGAAGCAAATGCACTCATGGATAAGCCTATGACCTAGAGCTCATTTTTAGACAAATTTGGACACTGGTTTCATATTTTTCAGAGTCAAAATGGATTTATTATGATTTTCCGAAGATGAAAATCATTTCTCAAAAAGAAAAAGTAAAATCATTTTATTTAATTGGAAAACAGGTGACACGTGGCAGGCTCTGGTTGGCTGATTCAAGCTGAGTCACCGATGTGTGGGGGTGCAGTCAGCGGTCAACGTTGACCGGTCAACGATCAACGCCCGAGGGCTCGGAGTGGGCCCGGGCGGGCCTGGATCGGGGCCGGATTGGGCCGGCCCGCCCGGACATGTGTCGACCTCCGGGTGTGGCCACGTGGTGCCACTTGGGCCTCCACCGGCCGTGGTGCACGACGCAGTCCACGGTGGACTCGGTGCGGGGGTGCCGTGGACCGTTGTGCTTGGTCCACGGTGGACCACGCCCTTCTCTCCCCCCTCTCCTTGGTTCACGGCGACCGGGCGCGCGCCCGGCCGCCTCCCCTCTACTTCTTCTCCCCCCTCCTCTGCTCTTCCCGGCGGCGCCCCCGCTTCCTCGCGCCGGCGTGCGTTCGAGTGGCCCGACGAGCCGGGCTAGGGCCCACGGTCTCGGGTTGACTCCGCGGTCATGGTTAGGGGTAGGAGGTGTGGGCTTCGGCCTCCCGGGCCCGACACAGCCGCCATGACATCGGCGTGGGCGGCTCATGGCCGGGGAAGGATCGCTGAGGTGCCGGTGGGCTTCGGCGGGGGTCTTTGTGGCGGCCCCTAGGGTGCTCAGCGACTCCGGCAACGCGCAACAAGGGCGGTGTGGAGGCTCCTCTCGGTGGCCCGGCCGCGGCGGCAAAGCCGGCGACCCGGGCGGACGGCTGCGAGGCAACATCGGGCGAAATTGGAGCCAAGCGCCCTTTTTTCCCGCAATTGGAGGGGTCGAGGTTGTTCTCTGACTGGGCCCGACGACCTCCGAGCGCAGCGGAGTCCGCCTCCGCGCTCTGGCGCCGTGGAGCTCCGGCGAGCGGCTGCTATGGCGAGGGCAAGGCGGGGCCTTTTTGGCTAGACAAAGGGGCGGCTAGGTGCAGCGACGAGGCGAAACTCGCCACCCATCACCGTGTCTGCGGCGACGGAGCAAAGCGGAACCGGCGCGCCACGGTGGCGCCCGCCGCTGTGGCGCGTCCCGGGCGGCGGCGCAGGCCGTTGCCCGTGCCGTGGCAAACCGGCGAGGCTAGCGGCCGCGCGGTGATGCGGCGCGGCACGCGCGACGTGTTCCAAGGCGTGACCTTGAGCCACCCCGATGGGCTCTCGGCGTGCGCCGGCGGTGGAAAAGGCAAAAGCGCGGCAGCGTTGTGGGGGCTCACCGTCGGTGTTGGTGAAAAAAGGATGGTGGTGCGGCGATTTGGGGCGATGGCGTGTCGGGGCCGTGCAGGTTGAGCAGCGTCGTCGATGTAGCCGATCGAGACGCCGCCTCCTTGCTCGGCGCCGGTGGGTGGAACGGCGGTGCTCCGGCGAAACAGCTCCGGCAGCGCGGCTCCCCTCCCTGTGTCTCCTTCCCTACACGGCCCTCCCCTCAAAGCGGTTTGGAGTGCGGTTTGTGCCACCAATGGCGGCGGAAGAGTGGGAAGAGGGCTAGGGCACCGGAGGTGCCCTATTTATACGTGGGCGGCAGCCATGGTGGGCGGTGGACGGCGCACAGTGCCCCGGGGCCACGTGGAGGCCATCCATGCGTGCTAGGCTAGGGTTTGGAGGGCGCGGGTTGGTGTTGAGGGCGCGGGTGCGTCCAATTCCGTGGAGCGGCGGCCGGCAAAAGAAGAGCGGGTACTGCGGTGGCATCACCACGGGCGGGCCCGCGAGTGCGGCTTGTCGCGACCCGCTGGCGTCGGCGTGGAACGGCGGGCGTGGCGAGCATCCGCCGCCATTGTGCGCGAGGCGGTTGGGCGGGGACGGCGGGATGGCCGCTTCCTTTCTCGGCGTCGCGACGGGGCTCGGGGTGGAAGAAAAAAACGGGGAAGGGAAAGGGAAGGGGATGACAGGTGGGGTCCCCCAGGCCCGCCTGTCATTGGCGCCGTGAGGAGGATGGGAGGCGCGGAGCCGCGTGGCTGCTGCTATCTGCCAGTCCCAGTGGGCCGGTGTGGCGGCAAGGGAGAAGGGGGTGCGGGGTGAAGCAGCAGGCCGGGCTAGCTGGGCTGGGCCGGTTCGGCTTCCTTCCCTCCTTTCCTTTTCTATTTCTTATTCTAATTCCTTTTTTTCCCATTTCTTCCTTTTCCACTTGGTGCAAGAGCATAGCAAGGCCTATGCTTGCATAAAGTTGCTGATGGGGTCAACCTAAGGTGATCTAGGTTCTAGGCCAAGGGTGTTGGACCCACATGTCACCTTTGCTCATGTCTTTATTAGGTTATTTAGCATCACATAAAAATCATAGAGGCAGTTCATCATAAGTGCGCAAGAAAACAAAAATGCAAATGCCACTAATTCTGAGTATGGGAGCTAATGCAACTTACTAGGAAGGGTTTCCTACATGTCACTCACCAAGCATAGGTTAGATTTCGAAAAAAAAAGTTTTTGAAAGTCGTGATTTTTGGGTTCTGGGTTTAACAGGGATGTTACATTGTCCTTCTCTTTCGTGTGGAACCTGTAGCCATTTATGTCATACCCTTGCCATGAGGTGATTTGTGTGGACGGACCGCACGCAAGCCTCGCTTCATCCGATTCTCCATAAGGCGGTATGCCCCTATTTGTTTGATCCATGTCGTGAACTTCATTCTATGTTGTTTACGTACCCATACCTCGGATCGTCCATCGGCGGCTAGCCGCGGATCTCTTCAGTGCTTCCGAACCCGGTTGTCCATGACCACTAAGCGATTAAGTGCGTTGTGATGAGCTTCTTGCACCAATTCTTCTCCTACATGCGTGCGTACTTTCCTCCCCCGTACACCCCATCCCCCGAGGTTACGCCTTCATGCGGATGGACGGGCAACCCAATCGCATTTCCATCGCGGATGTATTTCGTGCACCGTTAATGGACTCCTACATTTGTGTATGCCTCAATCATAGAACCTTCGGGTAAGCACGGTTATGCACGTATCTGTTCGAGAGTTGACATGAACCTCTCATACGTCCACATCGATGTAGGTAGACAGTCCAAGTTCTGTATCGATCAACCATGTGCATCATCAGGTGTGGCATAATATCAAAGAAAGACGGCGGGAAACACATCTCAAGTTGGCATAGAGTCTGCGATGAACTGTTTGAGGCCTGGCGGCTCGGCTTCATTGATGACCTTTTGTGTGATAAAATTGAAGAAATGGCGAGGCGTGTGATTACCATCTTCACGTACTCTGGCCCGATCGCCCTAATCACAATTGGAAGGAACACCGTGAGCATGACATGGCAATCATGTGCGTTGAAGCTGGTTAGTGTTAGGTCCTTCATGGAGACCCGGACTCTTGATGTTGGAAGAGAAACCAGTTGGAACCTTCACAAAGACTAAGCCAGCGGCACACGGCCCTCTTCTCATCAAATGTGAGGTTGTAACTCGCACTGGAAGATCTACTTTTCCACTCTGCGCCGCAGGTGTTGGATCAATTTCGTGCCTGATGTTCATGTTCACAAGATCTTGACGTGACTTCAGACCGTCCTTCGTCTTAGTCTTGATGTCTAGCAGGACGCCAATGACGCTTTCGAAAACATTCTTCTCTAGGTGCATGCAGTCCACGGCATGGGGTGTATTCAAGTGCTTCCAGTACGACAGGTACTTGAAGAAACATGATTTTTTCTTAAAAGGCAAGCGGACGGCTGCCCTTGCTTCTTCATCCTCCTTATCATCATCTCGCTTTCTCTTCCTCATCTTTTTGGTACCATCTTCTACTTTTTTCTTCTTTCCGAACTCGGCCGACATGTCCTTGACCATGGCAAACACTTTTCTCCCCAACTCGTCTGTTCTGGCTCATCAAGTTGTGGCTCATCATTTATTGTCGAAGTACTTGTTCATCTCTCATTTTCTGTACCTGTGGCCCTTGGGAAGCCATCGTTTGTGCCTCATGTACACCATCTTGTTGGATCCCTTAAGGTAAGTGTAGCAGGTACCGTCAATGCAAACTACACAACCTGACTTACCTTTGATCTGGCCCGACAGTGAAAAAAGCCTGTGGTAAGTGTCAGTTATGGTAACAAAGATGATGGCTTTTAGAGTGAACGTCTCCTTTCGGTACGCATCCATCATCTTGACCCCAACTTCCCAAAGTATCTTTATGTCCCGCATAAACGGCTCCAAAAAGACATCAATATCATTGTCTGGCTGCTTAGGCCCTAAAATGATCATGGTTAGTAAAAGATATCGGCGCTTCTGACATAGATAGGGAGGCAGGATGTAGATGGTGAGGATGACAGGCCATGTCTTTGTGGGTCTTTGCTCGGGCCGCCGAACGGATTCATCCCATACGTACTCGGTGCAAACCTAACGTTCCTTGCCTCGTCACCAAACTCCTTTGGGAACATGGCGTCGAAACGCTTCCACTGCTTTGCATCGGACGGGTGTCGCAGTTGGCCATCATTCTTCTTACGTTCTTCTGATGCATGCCACGTCATGAGCTTCGCATCCTCGGATTGCCGAATAGAGCACGCAGCCGATCGATCATGGGTAGGTGCCACACTGATAGTGCAGGACTTTTTCTCTGCATGTAACCCTCTTCTTCCTGATCCTCATGTGATGGGATATGCTTTGTGGTCGTCTTCTTCTTCTTCTGCCTCTCTTGGTGGGTCCCTCATCACTCGCGTCCACACGACAGCCGGCATTCCTCTTGTACCGACTCGCGCCACAGTGTGGACAGCTCTCCAATTTCTCGTACTCGTCCCGATATAAGATACAGTGGTTTGGGCAAGCATGAAACTTTTTAAGCTTCATCGCCACTGGACGGATCAACTTCTTTGCCCGATACGTATTGGCGGGGACTTTGTTACCCTCTAGAAACATATCGGCGAGGATACGTAGCAGGTCGTTGAAGCTAGTGTCGGACCAGCCATGACGAGCTTTCAGCATCAGTAACTGAAGGTTAAAACGCAACACCGTCCAGTGCTTTGGACACTCCTTGTACAACGGATCAATTGCCGCCTGCTTCATTTCTTTGAAATTCTCTAGCCACTTTGGATCCCCAAACAGAACATCGTCTTCGTCCATACGATTAGCAAGATTCTCAAATACCTCCGCATCTTCGAAAGTCAATGCATTAACATCAACATGCTCACCATCATCCCCAGCACCATCATTAATTTCCATGTCGTCAAGAATATCAGCAATGCTGATGAAATCCGGATTCGGACCCTCCTTTGTCTATTCTTTGTTGAGGACGAAGGCGGTTGTTGTTCGCCGTCGACATTGACCGTCTTGGCACCTCCGAGTCAGGTCATCGACGAGGTCCCTTCAGATGCACTAGTGGGAGTCGGATGCGCCGCCATGATGCTTCCAAACAAGTGTAATCCTTGACGAAGCCATGACGGATTAAGTGAGATTGCACCACGTTATCTTCCTGGAGAAGGTTGTTCTTGCAGCTATTACATGGACAAATGATGCGCTCCCGACCCAAGCTGAGATGATGCTTCTTCGCTGTGGCAACAAACTTTTTGACATGGCCAAGGAAAGACATATCGGCCAGCCGCGGTGTCTTATACATCCAATCTCTGTCCGCCATGACGAACGATGACCTTTCACATGGAACAACAAAGTCAGAAAAGCAAAAAAATACACCAAAAATGCAAATGAGTAGCTCTAGATCTAGTTTTATCTCTCCTCCATGCATTTAGATCTAGAGAAGAAACTACACCCTAATCAAGCAACAAAAGAGAAAATACGAGTTGGAGAGCAAGAGTTAAACTTTGAGGACCCAATCCAAGGGCAAACCCTCCCTCTCCCCCTCTAAAATGGCAAATCCAAGCTCTAGATCTAGTTTTCTCTCTCCTTCATTTGGATTTAGAGAAGAACAACCAAAATCAAGCAAAAAGAGAGAAAAATGAGAGTTGGGGAGTTTCATTTAACCTTTTGCGGTGCTCTCCTCCACCAAATCCAAGGGCAAAACAGCCCCCCTCTAAAATGGCCAACTTTTGGGTTTTGAGGTCCAAAACCCAAAAAATGGAGGAGGAGCCGCGGGGAAGAAGAAGCTGTGCTGCTGTTAATATAGCGGATATTAACCGAGGCGGTCAACATAACACAGCCGCCTCTGTTAATGATATATTAGCGGAGGCGGCACTGTTACGACAACCGCCTCCGTTAATTGACATTAACAGAGGCGGTTGTTTTAAGTTAACTGCCTCGGTTAATTGACATTAACAGAGGCGGTTGTGTTATGTTGACTGTCTCGGTTAATGTATTAACCGAGGCGGTTGCCGGCCGACAGCCCTGGTCTCGGCCAGCACCTATTAACCGAGGCGGACGGCCTGCCCAACCGCCTCCAAGCCTCATTTTCAAGTGCCTCCTAAAAGATTTTGTGTAGTAGTGATAGCGCCCGAAGCTTAGAAGGGGCATCCCATAACACACCATTATTTGTATGCCAAGACCCGGCCCTAAGTGCATGTTACTAGCCATGTCCCGTGCACCTAAGGTCACTAGAGTGCGCCTATGACAAGGAAACACATAGTACAAGGACATGCTTGGGAACGAGCATGCAGTAGAAGGTGCTAGCAACCACCCACACGGTGGAGCCAGCCGTGCTGCCGCTGCAGAGTAGAAGGTGCTAGCAACCACCCACACGGTGGAGCCAGCCGTGCTGCCGCTGCAGCGACTAATGCACTACATGGATGTTGAGGGAAGCACCGCCACCAGGCAGATTGTCAAGAATCGCACCATCCACCACCAGTTTGACCAAATACTACACTACCAATCACCATAGTGTGAGAGACGTCCACACATATTTGACCAAATAGTACGCTATTGATCTGTCACCGCAACAAAGAAGGAGAGGATGGGGATGAGTTGAAAAAGACCAAGGTTAGGAGGGGTCGCCTAGCCGCCGCTGTTCTCGCAACTAGTTGAGCATCCTAGCGGCAGCCGGCAAGACACATGTGGCACCAGGTAATGTGAACTTAACCACATCCTGCCTTCCTAACTTCTTACTCAAACCTTTTGTTACTTTGACTATTAATATTCTAAAATTTCATATAAATTGATAGTGGAAAAATAGTATATTATTTATGGAAAAAGTTATAATATAATTATCTTTAGAGCAAGGTTAATAATGCAGCCTTTACCCGATTGTATGAACTTTTGTAGCCCACTTATATAGTAGTTAGTTTATTTACAGCTCACTCTTCACTCTCACAAGTTTTTTTTGGTTCTTGTGCATTTAGTTGGCTCTAAGCTTACAGACCACCTCTTTTCTCTCTCTTTTTTTTTCTCTTCCACGTCAAGATACTGTCTTCTTACAGTCCCTTATAATACTTGCTCTTATTAATATAATATATGTTTGTGTGGATATTACTAGTGTTAATATTGGAGTGCACACATTTTATTTTGAAGGAAGTGTATGCAATGATTTGGTAAAAGGTGCCTACTTTCCCATATGCTTAGTATTGTACTCAGTATATTGACCAGAAGCATCAACAACATTGTAAAGATTGAAGGAGCAGTGTTTTTTAGGCCTGTTTGGTTCACGGATGAATTTGGTCTGGCTCGTATGGGAGGAGCCCGGCTCCTGGTAACCAAGCCCAGTGCATGCAAGAGCGTGGTGTTTGGTTGTCTGCTTGCACGAGCTAGTCTGTCCCAGAAACCTGTTTGGTTGCTCGCATGAAGACGGGTTGCGTAAGATAAAAATATAACTAATCATCATAATGACATTTATTATGGATAACTAATTATTTTATAGCTCTTAGTTTATCTTATTGCTCTTAATATTAATCGAAATAAGTTAATATCAGTTAATATGAGCTAATAATGTAATAATAACATTGTTAGATAGCTAATTACCCGTATCAGGCGAGCCTGGCCCAACAGAAACGACCGATTTCTGCGTTTCTCAGGAGCCTGGTTGTGGAAAGAATCTTGCATACACAGAGCCTTGCTCCGTAGATACGCAAACCAAACAGATGCCTGTTTTCGCACCGGCAGAGCCTGAATGAGTGGTGATGCAACCTACCAAACACACAATGTGCCAAAGCGCATGCATGGATGCACACACAGCAGAAAGAGAGGAATTGAGGAAAGGCAAGCATCACAGACACTCAATAAAAAGGTGTGTCTAGAGCCTGGACCACGGCTTAGGTACGCAAGTACTATACGCTGGTAGGGGATGCTACACAGAAATTGGCCAACCTTGCCCAAACCCAAATCATACGAAGAAACAAACACACAGGAGGAGGAGCAGTCCAGAGGACCACCACCAATAAACAAGGAACCAGCAGCCTGATGGCGACGAACTTTTAACACCTCCACTTTAATAACTACCCGTATCCAGAGAAAGGCAGCGCAGGCGGCCAATGGTCATCCCCATACACAAACGACAGACAACAGGCAATGGCCAATTGTAAGGCTGGCCTATCGTATCGTATCGGCGTCCCACGACAAGGAGCACCGGGCACCGCTCCCGAAACGGCATCAGAAGCACAGAGATCGGCAGAGAGAGCAGCCCACCCACCCCTCGCTTTTGAGCATGGCACACCGGTGCGGTGCGGTGCGGTGCATGGCACTGCCGGTCTGCCGCATTGGCAATTTGGCATGCCAAAACCCGGGCAGGCAGGGGAAGGTGAGATTGTGTGTGTGACAGCGACATGGCACACAAACATGTCCGTGTACTGTATGGGACCCGACCCGGGGGCATCGATCAGTAATCAGAAGCTGTGCCTGTGCCAGCTCTGAAGTAGTAACAGTGGCACAGTGGCCAGGCCACTGACACACACTGAGCTGCCACTGCCACTGCCACTGCCACTGCGAGCAATGGCGGACAGGCAGGAATAGTTTAGCGAGGAAAAGGCATTGGCTGATTGAAGATAGATAGTAGGCCCGGCCCGTCTAGGAGCCGATTGGCCTCTGCTTGGCCCCATCCACCACTTCTCTTCTGTTCACAGCAACTCTGTACCAGTCAGTACCACAGGCAGTGGTCACTTAGCCAGAGCGAGCCCAATGAATATTGTGCAGTACTACGTATCATCATCATAAATAAATATAGAAGATTATGCATGGTTTTATTACACAAATTTTCGCTACAGGCTCATGGTCCATCCGTTGGCTACTTGGCCATCAAAACGAATAAAGATGAACGAATAATCATGAGCGCCAGAGTTGCGGAGATAAATTGATTACCAGATCGATGGGGTGGGAAAGAGTGTGACAGCACACAGCATAGCAGCGAGATCGCTGCATCCACCGGCTGTCTATCACCAAACCAGTATACCCCCCACGACTGTTACCGACCCACACCGACCGAAGCATGGGCAGCCAGAGCCAGTCACCCGGTCAGCTCAGACACCGTCGCCAACCATCTATCAGGCGGTTGGGGGAAGCGGAACTGGTAGCTGGAGAACTGCCGGGGACACCGGACAGCGGCGGCATGCTGCGGCCGGCGGCTGTGGCCGCGTCCATGCCGGTGGCGGTGGCGGTGGCGGTGGCGGTAGAGAATCCTGATGATGCTGCAGTTGCAGTTGCAGTGGCATGGGCGGGAAAGCCCTGCATTTGCCATGCCCAAACGGGGAACGGCGGCTGGGGACCCGCCGCCGGCTCTGCCCGTTTCTCCTCCATTGGCGCCTCCTGCAGTTTGCCATACATAGGACGAGACGAGATGCGTCAGTCGTGAATCTTGCTTTGCTTGGCTCACAATCACAGCCGGATAAACATCTCATCGGCTACCATTAGTTTTAACGATTTTCAGTTGTTCTTTCCTGCAAAGCTGGCCTGGGCGGCTGGGCTCGGCAGCAACTAAGGAGTACTGTACTTAGGCAGTGCAGGCTCGAGCAGATAAACTACTACACTGTACTACTAGTATAGGTGAGCATTCATGTAGGAGTAGGAGTGCATCCTCAGCGTATAAAGCTGCAGATGCATCAACAAAGTACTACCACGATGTGTCAATCCCTGTGCCATCATCAACTGTAAAAAGTTTGACAGCTACTAGTAGTGTAGGCTCATGCAAAGTTGCAGGCTGACAGAGATTCGTTTGATTGAACTGAACTACTATAGGCTATGGCAGCTCAAAAGCCAAAACAGTATCCACACAGTATACTATTTACAGGTACAGATGCATCCTACCATCTCTACCTCAAGAATACACTTTACCAATATTCATACGCATGCCTGAAAATTTTCCATTCAAAAGCCAATGGTACTTATAAAACATGTGTGTAAGAATTACCCTGAGGTTCACAAAGAAGCCTGCACAAGGAGGTGCATACAAATGTGGATGATGGGGTTGCATCGATGTGCTGTGAGTATGCACAGGCCACTGAGGGCTTATTGGCTACAACAGAAAACCAAAAAGATCCAGTAAGTTCAATGCCTGATTATCTCAGCTAGCACAATTGGAACCAAAGAAATTGAGCTTTATGACTTGGAATTATCTGTTTTAGGCATTATGCACATAATAAATGTACCAAACTTTGCCCTAAAAAAAAAAATGTACCAAACTGTTATTAGACCTCTTCAAGTTGTAGGTTTTTGCCAATTTCTGTGATTTTATTAACAGGGCAAAACAGAGAACACATATTTCTTCGATTTGGAGTTTAGGTCAAGAATATAATAGGTCTGCACTCTGCAGCAAGCTTATGTTTAGTAAGTGTTAAGCAGGGTTACCAATGTGTACAACAGTTCACATGTAAATATTGAAAACTTTATGTTATAAGTTAATATCTTTTTTGCTATTAGATACTCATTTAACTGGTATTAACAATTGTGACATTGAAAAGAATTGGTGTAGCAAAAAATGTAATATATTTACCTGAGAAACAATGGAGCTTGAAGCTTCAGGAGGATTACAACTTAACCCAAAACCAGTCAGGGTACCATCACTTTTGAGATCATGCACATTAGGTTGTGAAATCCTCAAATTCAAATCAAGGATGTCCATATCAACCACTGCCAAGAAAAATTATTCCCAGTAAGATTTGTAGAGGATCATCTAGTGGACACTGGACAAAACTAAATACAATATTCCAAACTAAAAACAATATTCCAATGGTACCATCTTTCTCAGTTGCAGGTGGAAATGGAACATCTCCATCATCATAGGAACTAGAATCGAAATTAGTAACAGCATCCGGTCCATTTGAAGCGAATGGCTGCCCTGTCATATGCTCTACAGAATCATCAAAGAGATGGAAGTGCGTGAGGGTTTAAGTTCTTGGCATCCATAAACATACAGAACATAAAAAAAAGAAGTGCACAATACTACTAACTGAACCTTGCAGCTTCGATTTCACTGTCAAACAGCCCAAGGTAGATGTACCTGCACATGAATATCATCTCTTAGTAAATTTATAAAGTGATACTTGGTGCTATTAACCATACTGCACTTGGTTGCAGTTTTCAATCACTGTATTACCAGCATAATCAAGATTTGAGAAATGCAGCCTTTAAGGGATAACTTAAGAGTTAGTGTTCACACGAGGATGCTATGCTAAACAAACCATTTCTTTTTTAGGTGTCAACAGTTAGGATGAAATGCTAAAGAAAGCATAGACATGCTCCTTCCAGTACACTACTGTACCACTCAGCTTTGCCATTTTTTGACCCTACAGCAGCTACAAGCATGGAGCACCTACGTTTCATCTCAGTAGTAACTGCCAAGTTCAGTTCAAGGCTTCAAGCAGTTCATCTGAACACAGTTCACCTCATCATGGAAAAAAAAAAAAATGCCTGAGCTTACTCCACCATAACTAGACAAAACTAGATATCAAGATTACTTACTTCTTTCCAAGAAGCTGACCCATCCGAGCTTCCCATCGACCACACTTGTGCAGTGTCACACCGCGGTACTTTGAGCTCCCCCTGGCAAACCCAGTGCTTTGACGTCGGAGTATGTGAACAAACTCCTCCTTAGTCCAATTCCTCATCTAAGAGCACACAAACTAACCAATCAGGATCGATCAATCAACCACGCGCCATGAAAAGAACAGGTAAGAACTAAAACTGAAAAAAAAAAAAAACACCATCACACATTTTCATTTCTACAGCATACCTGCTTCAAGTCATCCTCATAGTCCTTCAACTGGAAGTTGATGTCTGCGTCAAGGCCTCTGAACTTGATCGCGGCGCGATCATAGGCCCTGCACAATCCAATTCGACAATCTCAGCACGTCAACAAGCAAGTTTTCCACTGATGACAGCCAAATTTGAGTGCGCCAGTTCTAGTAAGTTCAAACCTTGCTGCAGCGTGAGCAGTATCGAATCCACCTGAAAGAACAAAAACAAAACACCAGCGCAACAGAATCAATCAAGCCAAGCACACTAAAATTTTGCAGTAGCTTGAGCAGGGAAACTAGAATTTGAGCTTACCCAGATAGACCTGCTTCCCGCAGTCCCTGCACAATTGGATAATACAAACGAGTCAGTGGTTACAAAGTGCAAGCACCAATGAGAACAGGACGAATTAAGCCGCTGAGAGGAGGCGATTGGCTGATAGCGGTCGTCGAGGTGCTCATGCTCACCAGATGTGTGACTCCCAGCGGCCGGTCCTCCTGTAGAAGGTGACGCCCCTGTACTGCGAGCTCCGCGACCTGGGCCCGCGCCGGCTCTTCTTCCCGGCCGCGGGCGACGAAGGCGGCGCAGGCACCACCGCCCCCTGCGCCAGCGCCGGCGGCACGAGATCCGCTGCGCGGCGCGCCCATGTCTCCGCCACCTCCGGCGGCGGCGGCGACCCGTCCGACGCGGCGGTGAGACTGCTGCAGCAGCGTCGTCCGGGAACGGCAAGGGGAAGAGCTGGCGCGTCACGACGGGCGACGAGGGCGAGCAACCGCCCTTCTCGTCGGGCGTCCCTCCGAGCAGGTCGAACCGGAAGAAGCCCCCGCCCACGACGCCGCTGGAGCTCGAGGTAGCCGAGGCCGAGCCGGGCGTCGGCGACTCTGCATTGAGATCCAGCACCATCGACGACTCCAGCTCGGGCGCGGCAGGCGATCGAGCTCGCGACCTGCCTGCTGCCCCGGCCTCCTCCTCCTGTAGCAGTCTAGCAGCAGCAGCAGCGTCGGGCCGCGGCGGCCGTGCGGGCTTGGGGGGGGCGGTGGCCATGGAGGAGGACACCCCGAGACAAAGGGGACGGCGCGATGGGACGTGAGGGGGCCGAATGGTATCGCAGGCGAAGCCATTTTTGTGCAAAGCTTTTTAAGCTGCTCTCGAGACCCACGCCTTCCTCAGCCGGGGAAGAAGAAATGCTAGGCACACACTGTTTTCTCCCCATATATACTTTACCTATACATATGAATAAAATGTTAAAACCACATTCGCGAGTTAAAAGTGGTACCCCACGCTCTACCACTGCAACACGAAAAATGGTTTTTCATGAAGCCCACGGCTATGTTATGAAACACGTCCCGTGATTTTAGGAGCATGTTATGTAGTTACGGATTCAAAAGTAAGGAATGGAAAGCTCGCTTGTAAGGTAGAGCTATTGTTAGTGTTTTATTATGAGTTTGTTTCGATGTTTAAACTGAAAGGTGAGAACGCAGAGCCCGTTTGCAATGTCGAGCTACCGTTAGCGTTTGGTGGAGGGTGTTTCTTCATCATTATTTGATTACAGCTGGATACTACAAGTGTTTCGGTTTACTTTTAGTAAAGGGAAGACATGTTCCGACTTTTGTGTAGCAAGTATTTTGATTTATGGTTGCCACAACGAGTTGTCAATAAATTTGAAGGTAGACCTTTTGGGAGTTCAGGTACACCCATATAATCTATCCTAGTAAGTATTGTAATCTCCATCTTGATGCTTTCACATTCCATTCTCACGTTCATGTCAACCTTTTCATGTGACCTTAAAGTAAAGAAGACATGGTTACATATCATGTTAGAGTGGTGTTGATTGGACCATGGTCCTTCCTCCAACATAACACACATCACACATTTAAACTCATCATAGATGTTTGATATTACAACTACCATCCTTATACTACAGAGAACAATAACTATTTCACTTTGAGCTTGTTGTTAAGCGCTATGTTATTCTTGGATGGACACTTAGTCTTAGGACATCCTTCTTTGATTTTTTTACACATGCATTCCATTCAGATGAGGGGAAAAAAATACAACACCAACTAGCGAGTAGCCACCTAGTTACAAAAGAGCTAGCCTAAGTTACAATCTACTATCCACTGTTATAGGTCTTTAGAAGCAAATAATAAGAAAATGTATAAAATAAAACAAATATGTATTCACCATGTTATATAAGACAATTGTTGTTGGTATTTCTTATGCACAACTAAAATAAAGGATTCCGCAAGCGCACAGAAAACCATTGTAGCATTTTACCGGGAGTATTCCAGGTATCGTTATTTATATTTTACCACTGGGAAACAATGGATAAAGACATTGATAGTGCACCATCGTATATCTACTAACCTAGTACACCAACTAGACTATAGTAGGGGTAAATGATATATGATAGGATTTATGCATATATGACACAGACACACAGGAGAATTCTATGGTAAGAGAGTAGATAGCTAAAGTGAGAGGACAACGGGAGAGTTCAAGGTTCCTAAATACTTGTCTATTACTAGGGTTCTATAATAACTGATTCATGGTAGATATAGCAATCACACAATAGCACTTTAGAGTAGCAGTACCTTTCCAACTCTCGAATAAGACTGGGAAGAAGGTAGTTGGGGAAGGCTGCCAAAAGCTCTACAAAACATCAACCCGAACGTGGTGGAATACGAAGACCGGACAGAGCTGTCACCTCTGGGGCTACCACAACTAACCGTGGGATTGAGCGCAACCTTAGGTAAACTTTAGCCTAGACACCACGTCTACACTAAAGATTACTACCCTAGTCACAATTAATAACTAGAGCACCTAGTACAGGCGGAGATCCTATGCTAAAGTATAACAACTATACTAACCAATCAAATGTAATGCATAAAAGTAAAATAGAGAAGATAAAATATATTAAAGCACAAGTCTTACAAAGACATACCAAAACTCTGAAGACTTCTCCAGATCCTGAGCGTAGCTCCGCTCTCCCTAACTCTCAACTAGAACTAATCTACTACATTGGAAAGTCTAGCCCTAATTCTCTAGAGATGAGTGGTCATCCATTCGAGGGACGTCTCTACATCTCCATAATAATGTGGTGCCCCCAGGGAGGGGGGTCTGCCCCTGTATTTATAGCCCGGTGGGAGAAACGTGAGCCCTTTGATCAAACCGACTTAAGGTACGGTTAAGATGCATCCTTGAAGGCGGTGGAAGAAACTTCCAGAAGATGGGCGTGAGAGGCCGTAGGGGGAGGCCGGTCGGCCTGGGCCGACCGGGGCCCAAGCCCACTTGGGCCCAGCTTGGTTTGTGTGTTTTCCTGCTTCTTTTAGGGCCCAATAGCGCATGTTTCGATCTGGAGTTGATATCTCTTGATTCTGGGCTTCAAATATAGCAAATGATATGTCTGTTTCGATCGTCTCGACGAGCCCGTTGCAATGGTGCAGTCCAATTCCTTATTTGAGATACTTTTATTTGATGGAAAATTATATACTCCTGCAACACAAGTGAGAACACCAAAACTCGTGGAACTCGTTAGAATCAAAACCTACAACTATGCTTTGTAATCCATTTTATATTATTTCATGCAATAGTTGATGATTATATTTGGTGTTTAATGACTGTCAACAAGCTCCCCCAAGCTTACCCTTTTCTAGTCCCTTAGCAAAGCCTAACTACTAAACTTGAATCAGAAGTTGCTACAATGCTTTCACGCCTCAAAAGTACACATGCCTTCAAACAGAAATTCTTCTCCGGATTAGACAAAACTGTTCTAACTTTCAAACTTACTCATTTTACCTATAGCTATGGAGCTTTTCAACTTTTGCGCGGGTCTTGAGTAATTGAAAGATAGAATAATCAAGTCAAGCACTATGTCTCAAATTCTTCACTCAACCAATATTCCAGAGTTTTTTTAAGTTTTCAAAATAAAACTCAGAGCTTAATTGTATGATACCCTTAAGTCTCTTAATATGTGGTATTTATGGATCTCACTTGAGACATTTATGTTGTCATACCCCCCTACAGCTAAGGATTATAGTGGAGTTTATAGGAGTGGCATTAAAACAAGGATGAACATACTTGCAATGTATATATTGTAAAGTCAAACAATGGATCCATAGAGAGTCAAGTCATACAATCAAACCAAGATGTGCATGTGTATGGAATACGGTGGATAGGTGAATATATGGTGGCTAAACCTAATTCTACTTTTGCTCTTTAGAAATAAATCTCTCTCTCTTGGACTTTAGAACTTTCATGGAAAAAAACATGGGCTATCTTTATTCTTTTCTTTTTTTTCTTCTTCTTCTTTTTTTTTACACTTTGAGACAGGTATCTATGTACTCATTGTTTTAAATGCTTGGACATTTGTCCATTTTTTTACTCCCCTTCTCTTTTTTTTTCAATACTTTTCTTTTGCATAGCCACATGCATTCCTTTGAATACAAAATAATTAGAGAGATAATGATAGAAACTTGGAGCATTTAAATAGGGGTTGTCCTATGGGGTATAGTATTTTTTTTGGTGTTTACTCCCAGTGTAGGAGAAAAATAATTTTGAGGTGGATCTGGATGAAAGTAGAAAATGATTGTACTTACTCGCAGAGTAGGAGTAATGCATATGTAAGTGGAGTGTGTGAATGTGATCTTGATTTTAAAAGCATGACAAGACTCTCATAAGGTATACGACAAAGGTTGACTGAACTCAATGCAAAGCAAGCAAGCATAAATGAACAAAGGCTTTCCTATTCTAAATGTATATCATATATGGCTTTGGTAGGAATTCAAACTTTGTCGTACAAGAGCTCATCATGTAAGATTTTAGAGTTTTCAAAAGATAAATCTCCAGAACTTAGTATCGTTAGGAATAAGATAAATAGCAGCTCAGACTTTCTCATATCATATGCCTCCACAAGTTTCAGGTTCAGAGTAAATTTTTATATCAAAGCAGTCATATCCAAAACTCGGGAGAATTTAAGGTTGAAAACTAGGCACTTGAAAGGAATCATGACAGAGCAACTATTTATCATCTCCAAGACAAAATTTTATTATTCTTCAGTTTTTGTTCGACTCTTAACAAGCTAGACACAATTATAAACACACTCTATGATCACACCTTGATAAATAGCTAAAGTATCTTTGTTTGGTTTTAATTGTTATTCATCTTTTTTTTTAGACTAATGGACTTATAAAAGACTCTACAGACGTGGACCTTCATGTGCCCACATATTTTTGGTATTTTATGACTATAAAATAGACTCGATAATCGCATAGGTATACTTACCTGATAACTAGGGGATGCTCTCCCCCAAGCTGGATGTTGTTATGGCTGAACGTTGAAGCTGAGTGGTCCTCACCGAGGAGCTCATGTTTATAAGAGCAAGTGTTGCCAGGAACATCTCGATGTTCATCCTTCGAGAAGTTACTTCCTTCACACAATGGATACTGTATGTCGAAAAGGTGTACATCGAGGAGTGAAGATGACAGCGCCTGGGTAACTAGCTCTTGAAGTCATCCTACAGAAAGCTCTCAGAAAACACCAAAACTTGTGGAACGGATTAGGATAAAATAGTTTGTGGTGAGCCGTTTCGAGGATTGGGTGTTATGGAGCTTTCAAAATATTTTCCAAGTGATAGGGTTGCAGCAGGATGCTCATCTAGTATTTTTAGATTTTTCTATTTTTGTATGCAGAAAAGGAAGTATGTATGCACGATATTTTTAGATATTTTTATGCTACCACAGTAACAACTCCTGCAGGCTTTTTACACACCGAGGGGAACTCACATGGGGCTTTAAATATTTATGATGAATGAAGCGTAATGCATGCTTATTTATTTTTGTTGTTTTCTAGGCAATACTAGTGCAGAAAAGTAAACATGCTAAAAAGAAAATAAATCATGCAATGCAAGAAAGTAAATATGGATAACTACCGATGTTACCTCACGGTGAGGGTTCGATGTTTTAAGTCCTCCGAACTGGACTCCTCCTTACAGTGGTTCATTAATTGAGTACTTTAACTTGCTCCTAAGGATGAGGATTGAGGTGGTGTCTTCACTAGTGGCGCTTTCAATGGTGGTGCCACCTTCTTTTTTTTCTTTTTATTAGCATCTCGAAGCCACTCTTATGTGCATCATTATTACTGGTTTAGAACTATCACTTATAGAATTTGGGGAATCTCTCCACATTTTGCTTGAAGTGTGTTCTGCTCATAAAGACAAGGTAGAGATCAAGTGCATGGGCTCTATTGGTGGGAAAACACTAGCAGAACCAGAAATTTATTCATTCTCTAACCTTAGGCACAATAAGACTGATGTTGTTCATATTGTTCATTTATAACATGAGTGAGAAGATCAAAAGTATAAATATGGCGTTTAAGTTTATTAGATAAAGGAGTGGAGTTGCTTAACCTATAGAAGGATTGTTCATCTTTATAAGTTATCAAGATTAACATGATGACTATCATCTTCTAGAAATAAGATATATCATATTTGAGCTCATTTGATTAAGATTGAGATCAAGAGAATGGTGCTGTTATGTGTACTCTGAGATCAAAAGGAAATGATGACCACTTACCTTTAAGATGTTGCCTTTATTACTAGAGCGTTAGAGCGTGATGACACCATGTGGTAAAGGGTTGATTGAATCTCAATGGTCTTTTTCTTCTTTGCATCTTGAGTTATTCATTAGCATCTTGTCTCATATGTTGTACTTCTTTTTCACTCTTTCAGACTTCTACTTCTCTCATTATTTCTTCTCTGCAAGGGATCAGTAGACAACACATACCCGAAGGAATATACTATTTTTTTAAAGTATGGATAGTGTTTGCCAAGGAGTTAAAGATTAACTTGTAGCCCGTGTTTTAAATGATTCGCCATTATTTTAAATTTTCAAACAAAGTTAAGGCAAAGATATAAATTTGAAGAATACCTCTAACCTTGATTTGATTCTATGAAGTCTCCTAATATGATTTAAACATTTTTATAGATGAGAGGATAGTCTATATATACAACCAAATTCTTATAAAAATATGCTTTTATATTATAATATTTAAGTAATATTCTAAAGCATACTTATAATAGAGTAAGAAAGTTTAAAAGACTAAAGATATTTATTCAAATAGAACCAAGAATATGTAGGTGAACCAAAAGAATATTTTATTTGTTTTAAGTTTTAGCAAATTAAGCATGACATAAGGTAAGGATAACCAAGACAATAGCAACATGGTATAAGATGTTGAATGTAGTTTAAAGTTGCATGAGGCTTAGATAATTGCACCTTATGTCTTGCAGGGTGATTGGTCTATCATGAAGTGTAGAAGGTGTTGAAGTGTTCTTGCTTCTATTTCTTTCCATCTTAGTCCTTTCTACACACTTGTTCTCCTTTCTTTTTATTTTGAACCATGATCAGACATTTATTCTTTCTTTCCTGCATAAATGTTAGTAGACACATACCCGAAGGATTGCAACAAGTTTGAAATATGGGTTATGGTCCATATAATTTATGCGAATTTCATCTATGCTAATGAAAGGATGGGCTTTTAGGATTACTTTAGCATAGATTTCTTCTAATAAATTTTTCTTGGTAGCTGTACTTTTATATGGTTCAAGGCAAAGGTAACTTGCAACAAAGGATTAAATGTATAAACTTTGATACTTATAGCTCTTCCATGGAGAATGAGTTGTGTCTTCCTTTTGTGCAAAGTTATTGAACTTCATCACATGCCTTGATTCGTCTCTTGATGTGAGTTCATCTCTTGACTTACCCGAATTGAGTTTGAGAGTTTCTTGTAGGGGTTAGCCCAACAAAATATCTAATGTCTACTACAATAATTTCTAGTTCAATTACCAAACCAAACTCCATGTCTAGTTTTAGTTAAGGAAGGCATTTTAACCTAAGCACCACGCTCAATTTAAAAGCCTATGAAAGTATGTATAGTATTTCCAAACCAAAGCATACTATAGCAAACAAAGATAGCATGAAAACACATAGAGATTTAATCAAATAGGTGAAAACATGATCATGTATGGTAAGAATATTTTTTTAAAGTAGATATGCGAGTGACATACATGTGTGCAAGAAACTAAACATGCTGTGGATTTGATATGAGATGGAGTAGATGCATGAATTATTCAAAGTAAACATGCAGTGGAATGCTATCCTACTCATCAAATTTAAAGCCTATGAGCAAGACTTTCTCACCTTTCTTGATCAAACTTACCATGACTCACAATGGTATTTGTGAGTAGCGCAGCATCTTTATTCGTCACATGTGATAAACTTTGAATTCATGTGATGATGACTTTTCTTCTCCAATCTGCACATGGTTAGAATAATATATATGTTTATACAAACCTGTGAGATGGCAGAGCTCCATTGTTGATGGATCATGAACGCTCAGGCACCCTGAGTTCTTCAATATTCTTCTTGTCTTGGTCTTGTGGAATTTCACCATAAAGTTGAAACGGTTGATAGCCTGCTTATTCCACAACTCAACAAAACAAGGGTAATACTAGTAGTAGACTAGATTAGCAGATATCAAGATCATTATCAAAATCTTTACGCCAATTGTTTTCTAAGCAACGGCGCAAAAAAATGCTTGTTGGTATTTCTTATGCACAACTAAAATAAAGGATTCCGCAAGCGCAAAGAAAACCATTGTAGCATTTTACCGGGAGTATTCCAGGTATCGTTATTTATATTTTACCACTGGGAAATAATGGATAAAGACATTGATAGTGCACCATCATATATCTACTAACCTAGTACACCAACTAGACTATAGTAGGGGTAAATGATAGATGATAGGATTTATGCATATATGACACAGACACACAGGAGAATTCTATGGTAAGAGAGTAGATAGCTAAAGTGAGAGAACAACGGGAGAGTTCAAGGTTCCTAAATACTTGTCTATTACTAGGGTTCTATAATAACTGATTCATGATAGATATAGCAATCAAACAATAGCACTTTGGAGCAACAGTACCTTTCCAACTCTCAAATAAGACTGGAAAGAAGGTAGTTGGGGAAGGCTGCCAAAAGCTCTACGAAACATCAACCCAAACATGGTGGAATACGATGACCGGACAGAGCTGTCACCTCTGGGGCTACCACAACTAACCGTGGGATTAAGCGCAACCTCAGGTAAACCATAGCCTAGATACCACGTCTACACTAAAGATTACTACCCTAGTCACAAGTAATAACTAGAGCACCTAATACAGGCGGAGATCCTATGCTAAAGTGTAACAACTATACTAACCAATCAAATGTAATGCATACTCCTGCAACACAAGTGAGAACACCAAAACTCGTGGAACTCATTAGAATCAAAACCTACAACTATGCTTTGTAATCCATTTTATATTATTTCATGCAATAGTTGATGATTATATTTGGTGTTTAATGACCGTCAACAATTGTTCTCAACTAACTTTTATGGCAAATATAAAGCATGTTATTCACATGCCACTTTGCTCGTTTTCTAATTAACACATGGCTAATCTAGTGTGATAGATAACCAAATTATGGTTTTGAAGAAGATGTTGGTTATTATTAAGTAGTAGTATATAGGTTGTTGTGCAAGATGGCAGTGTACCACATCTCATAGCTTCATATTACTTTCGCTTGACCTAAAAAGATTGTTAGCATTTTTCATTAGCTGTCCCTGATGTACATAGACAATATCTTCTTTTGCAGCACAAAGGATAATAGGAAGTTCCAATATATTTCTACATAGACATGACTATGACTCTGGAAGTCCAACCTAAGTATTGAACAGTTAACATATATGGGAATTGTATTCTACCATGTGTTTAAAGACTAGTGGTATTTCTTTTCACAGTTCATAGCAATTTCCTGCACCCTAGATAGTGGTAGCTAGAGCTAGTTTTAGCATTTACAATTGGCCAAACATCACTTAGGCTTTGTTTGGCTACTGAAAAATTTACCCCAATCCACGTAGATTAGTAGGGATTGAGGTGGAATTTAACTTAAATTACACTTTAATACCTCCCAAATCACGTGGATTAATAATAGAAGATAGCAAGAAAAAACGCAGAAGAATCCGAGAGGAGGAAATATTCTCTATCAATCGGCACCATGAATATTCAAGATATATTGTATTCTTAGGCTAATCTCAATGGAGATTTTATGAAGTTTTATGTGTATTAAATACACTGATATGACACTATATTAATGAGGAGAGAGGTGATAAAAGTTTTATGGGAGTAGAGATAGTTTCATGGGGTCAAAACTCTTCTACACTCTGTAATAGGTGTGTTGAAAATTATAACATGAAACCACCACTGAGACTGATCTTATATTATTCCTTCTCTCATAAGGAAAGACAACTACATACTCCCTCAGTCCTAAAAAGGATGACGTTTTAGCTGTTCGTGCCACAAGTTTGACTTAATTTATAGAAATACGTATAATATTTATATCTCCAAATAAATTTGTTAAAAAACTAGATCTAAAGATCTTTCTGATAATACTAATTATGATACTAATCGATCATATTTATTATTTATAAAAATTACCGTCGAAAAGCGAGAACGACGGCCTTTTTTGGGACAGAGCGAGTAATTGTATAAAAAGCGATGTGTACCTTATCTCCAAGGGGTGGCCTAGTATTAAATTAATTATGATACTAATGTTTGTTTGTATTTTAGGGTAGTTTAGGCTTTTGGATCTTGATTTTTTTTTTAATATTGCTTGTAATAATAACTTTTTATCTTCTCAACACAACGAATGCTAGAAAAAGTCAAAAACTGCTCAGAGCTATAATGTTTGTGTTGAGCTTCTGGCTGGCAGAAGATAGCTAAAAGTTAAAACAAACAGGACAGTATTAAGCTACTAATAACCATTTAGGGCCATCATTGGTTAGGAGCATAATTATTTTGTACATACATCAGAAAAAAAATTGAATCCTTGAAGTTGCAAGCTCGTTAATGCCACTATCTTCAAAAGTCAATTAAGATTAGTGAGGGTGGTAGATTATTGCACACTTGTGCAATATCCTGAACCATTAATAGTGTAATGGTTTAGATCCTGATTGACCCATGCATACATTCCCATTTAGGTTCTAAAGTGTCAGTCGCTCATGAAAACAAAAGTGGCATGCTATATGTGAGGCTCATTCCATATAAGGATCTAGGCCGTATGCGTATTTTTGGACACGAGGTTATACTATGCTACCTCCATGTTTGAGGATCTTTTTGTGATGGATAGTATATATATATATATATATATATATATATATATATATATATATATATATATATATATATATATATATATATATATATATATATATATATATATATATATATAAATATATAATTCGTGATAAGAAATTTGTGTCTTGATGACCTAGAGGTTTACACCTAAGCATGTGTGTGAAGAAGACCACAACATCCTTCAAACACCTTTCTGAAGTAAGCAATAGGCATTCAATCAACCTGAAGTATAAAACAAAGCATGAAGCACGCACAAAAAAAATGACAAAACATTGATCAAGTTGAAGTTGTATGAAAAAAAGCAAGGAATGACCAAAGCATACACCCTCCCCATCCCATAGAGTGTTATTCTTACTTTCGAAAAATTGAACAATCTTAACTTTATCAAAAAAATATATAAGAAAAAATAATATTTTTTGGTGCACAATTAATATAATTAGATAATAAATATATTGTTATAATAAACTTATTTGAAGATATAAATGTTTTTAATATATTTTATAAATCTAGTTAAACTCAAAAGATACCTAATATGAGAACATACCACGGCACTACCCGACGGAGGGCAGGGAGTACATATATAACCCCAATGGTGACAAAAAATGACCTTGTAGTCTATCCTCCAACCATCACATCGATAGCAACCAAGAAAATGACCTGTAAATTGACCTGTAAATTGACGTACACACAAACTTTCCAAATCGTTTCCTAATAAAATGGGGAGAGCTAGCTAGCTTTGGGGCCACTAGCAGTGTTTTTATCGCTGTTAGACTATCCGCACTCATTATCCTTTATTTTCATCCTCTATACATTCTGGTCATCAAGATTCTCTTCTCTGTATACGTTTCTTCCGCACCCATCATCCTCTATATCGCATACTCTATATTAATTATTAACAACGACCCTGTTTGTCATCATCTATAAATTTTGTCTAAATATATCCATGTGAGATCTTATTTTGAAGGATTTATTGAAACAAATTTAATGGTGCAATCGGAATTTAATTTGATTTTTTGGTTTGAGAGTTATAACATTTTTCATTCTTATAATCAGTGGGGCCCGCCCAAGATTCCTTTCATGTGCATGTGCTGGCTTGTCCTCTGTTCTGCATGGCTAGCCAGCAGCTTTTACGGGATGTCCGGTACACCTCCAAATGTGACGGGCGTCGCATGCATGGCGGATGGGATACCGCACCCGCTGCAGAAGGATATCACCTGTATCGGCTGACATGTACACACTCCGGATGGGGATAACGGACCTAGTGCGTTCAGCCTTATGCTAGCCGCACTGGGACCTGTATCTCCGTCCGGTAGCGCGTTTTGGCGGACGAAACGGCCGCAGCGGCAAACGCTACAACGCCGGGTCATCCGGAATTAGGCGCGCCGGCCGCCACATTTGGCGCGGTAGCGTGCCTCCGGAATCGGGCTTGCGTGGTGCGGGTCCCGCACGGCGTAGGAGAGAGAAGGACCGGCTTCGTCGTCGTCGTCGTCCGCCGGACAAAGAAGAGAGAGGAGGCGCGGGGAGGAGGGAGCAGCAAGGCGAGCAGCTCCGCCGCGGAGGGGAGGCTAGAGGCGGTGGAGGCGTCCCGCTACGCTCACCTCCGCTCCACCCGCCGAGGAAGGTCCGCCCGGGCCGCAAAGATCCCGAAGCTCCAGCCCGCCGGCGTGGTCACCGGGCACTGCACGCACGGCCGCCACCGGCCCAGCGCCCGAAGCTCTCGCCGCCGCCCGCAGAGCTCGCGAGACCCTGCGCGCCCTCGCCCCGCCCGCGCTGCCTGGATCAGCCGCATGGGCGCTGCGCCCAGCGTTGCCGGCCGCCCGCTCGCCCTCAGCGCTTCGCTCCCGTCGCCCGCCGCTGGCGCTCGCCCAGCGTGCTCGCCATGCGCCGTCGCGCTCGCCGGAGGCCCAGCCCGCCTCCGAGCCTTCGCCTCGCCCGCCGCGCCGCAGAGGCCCGCCGGCCGTGAGCGCCCAGGCCGCCCAAGAAACCCGCCCGCCAGCCGGGCGCGAAGCCTTGGAAGCGGGCGCCGCCCTTGAAGCGCCGCCCATCGGGAGCAGGGCGGGACCTTCTTGCGGAGGGAGAGAGAGGGAGGAGAGAGGGGTCATTGGGGAGAAAAAAGGGACAATGACATGTGGGTCCCATTAGAATGGAGGATGAATATAGAGGATGAATGGATGTGGAGAAAAGTAGTATAAAGGATGGAATTTTGATGATTCGGATGGAATATTCCTTTTGGAGGATGAATATGGAGGATGAAGAGTGCGGATAGCCTTAGGGTAGCTGTTGGAGAATGCAAGGGCCAGGAATCTCATGTGTAGGTGCATCACGTACCTAAGCTTTTTGTTAATTGGCTGAGTATAGTATTTTGGGTGTCACTTGCATGACTCGGACCTCACTGCTCACTAGACTACAGGACGTGCTGTTGATGCCAGCTCCCTGATTGAATGAGCATTTCCCAATCGGAAGACAGGGGATCCGATCGGTGCTTTTGCTTTGGAAGTGCAAAGGAACGACGACCGAAATAGGGTGCTCACCAAACGAGCAAAGCTTTATTAGCCAAATAATCGCTTGGAATTCTACCCATTACTAGAAAAGTAATTTTAGAAGATATGTTAAAATCTTTTTCGAACATGGTCGCACCTAGCGACCGTATCTGTAAATGGTCAGGGGAGCTCCATAAAAATCGTTTTCAGAGATTTCTAAGACATCCGTTTACTGGTTAACGAGGCGCCCCTAAATCGATTTTTGGAACCGGACACCTTAAGATGACCACCTCCATTAATCGATGATCCTCCTAAAATCAATTTACGGTGGTCGATGTCTTAAGATGCCCGTTTCTATACATAGTTCTAATAAAAAACAATTTGTAACTTTTCATATGAATTCAGATCCTAAAAATGATATACACAGAGCAATAAGAAGAAAGTGTTTTCAGATCTTTTCATGGTTATTCAAAGTTTTAGGGAGTCACTAGGGTGTGATGTAGATCAAATTTTTATAAGTTTGACTAGATTTGTAAAAAAACATTAACAACATTTGTATATCGAATAAAAATTATTCAATGATTAATCTAATAATAATTATTATGCTCTACAAATATTACATTTATATGAAATTTTGAAGTTCAAAATACTTGATTTATTGAAAATGAGAATAACAAGCTTTGGATTCAAAATAGTTCCTGGCGCAATTGTTCGAACAGAATTATCTCCTGGAGCAGCCCAATTCCAAAGGCCCAAAAACCCAAAAGCCCACACAAAGTAGCCCCTCCTCAACCCATTCCTTTCCCGGTGCCGTGTTCTCTACTTCTCTTCCCTCTACTGGGATCCCCCCTCTCTACTCCACTCGTGAGGAAACCACCTGCAGCTCCGCTCGCGTCACGACGCGACGGCCCCCTCCGCCCGTCGCGGGCGCCCTTGATTAGAGGGACGGATGGGAGGCTTGGCGGCGGCGTGTCGAGTAATCTTGGGCTGACGCCCCATCGATTGCCCATCCCGGCAACCCACGGGTATTTCTCTCGTTTTTTTTTTTTTTGTGTGTGTGCTAGTTTTATTAGTATCCACTATTCATCCATTAACCCCTAATGCACAAACACAGTTCTTGACTTCAACTAAGTAGAACGAAATTTAGGCAGCGTTTGGTTGGTTGAACCGAATCGTGCATGCACCATTCCATCCTGGATAGCCAGCTGGGTCCCACCCGTCCAATTGTTTGGTTGCCAGACTGAACCAATCCGTCCAGGACTGAACCATCCAGATGCTTGGAATATTCTTTAATGATGTTGTATCATTTGATGCACCAAAAAACATTGAACGACGCCATCCAGGATGGAATGTTTTGCACTCCTCCTCACATCTGAGTTCGCCTTCCATCCCGTTCAGCTCAATAAAATTAAATATTTAATTTTATTATTTCGTTATCAATTTTTATCGAACCATAATAGTAAATTTGTGCAAATATGTGGTATACATCTAAAAGTCTTGGATGGACTCACGCAACCATCCAAACGAGAAGCATGTACCACTATGTACGAGTAACCAAACAATTAACATGTACGTTCTTATCTAGAATTGTACCATCCGACATCCATCCATCCGGGATGATCCATCCCATTTATCTCCATACATTCAACCAAACACTACCTAAATGGTTTTAGGGTTTCCATTTGACGAATGTGGTTTCAACTCATCTGTGAGATTCTAGGGTTAAGATCTGTGGGGATAAATTGGGATGCCCTGTAGATAGTTACACTAGGGCAGTCATTTTTAATTAACTGATTGTTACAAATCAACAAATGTGAAGTTAAACAACTTCGGAACTGACTGTAAAGTAAGCATGGATCATATTTGTTCTTATAAAATCAGAGGTATACAAAGCCACACTTCAGTAGCCACTTCGTAGTATATCTTTACAACCTTTGTAGCTTCAAACCACGGTAGGTTTCTTCCATTTGTATTTAACCTAGATTTTCGAATTGTTGATCTTCACAATCTTTGCAGTGTACAAGTAGGGTCAAGTGATGCACCTGGGTCATTCCTGCTATAGCTTCGCCCCTGCATTGGGATCGAAAGCTCAAGATCCTGTTGGTGCAGTGAGAAACTGAGAACAATCACGTGCTTGCAGCTGTGGAGCACAGATGATACACCCAAAACCAACAATGAAGCATGCAGGTGGCACAACCAGTGCTGTGGACCGGCTCAGTGCCCTGCCGGATGAGCTCCTCCATGTCATCCTGTCCTTTCTCCTGGTACCGCTGGTCGTGCAGACGAGCTCGCTGTCACGGCGGTGGAGGCGCCTATGGCGATCCACCCCTCTAATCAAAATTGATCAACGAGACTTTGGAATCTCTTCAGTGGTTAGGGCCAACACCCTGGAGGAGAGGTGGACAAAGTTTGAGGACTTCGCCACTAACCTGCTGCTGTTCCGTGATAGTAACTCAGGCTTGGGTGAATTCCACTTGCGTTGTCGAGTCTACAATTCGCGTCATGTGGATCGATGGATTCGTCGTGCCATTGAGTGCTGTCCTTCTGTGCTCCAGATTGAACTACTAGACTGTGTTCATGGGTTCAAGCTTCCTCCATGGTGGAATCAAGTTTCCGTTGTCTTAAAAGGCTGCACCTTAGGCGCATTATTTTGAATAGCCATTTCACTGGCTCTCTCTGTTCTGCATGCCCTGTCTTGGAAGATATGAATCTCATTAGTTGCGAGTCCTGTGACATTTGTCCTCAAGGCATTATATCACCCAAGCTAAATAAGTTAGTAATGGACCATTGTTGGAATAATACACATCATCCTTTGGTGATCACGGCTCCTAGCCTTACATATCTCTCTCTCTCATTTGGAATCTATCTAGCTGGTATTTTGTTACGCAAAATGGATTCCCTTGTCAAAGCAGAGATTTCTGTTTCAGAAAATGAAATATCTGAGGAGACCCAGCATGAGCTTCTTGGTAGCCTGTGGAATATCACAAGTTTAGTGTTGTTTGGTTTTGAAGCAGAGGTATGTCTTTTGACGAGCTTCCCTTCATTCTCCTTTGCATTCTTTATCCTGAAAGATGGCCATTTGAACAAGAATATTGCACATATGTGATCACTGCTGCTGGCTGCTCTTATATGAGATCTGCCATTTGCTTCTGGCAGATAAATTATCTGCAGTCTTTGTTTCATCTAGGGTAAATTGTCTGCAGTCTTTGTTTCATCTAGGGTAACATGTTTTTCATCTAGTGGATACTAACATGTGTGGCTCAAAAAGAACAGATTATTATCTCGTCACTTTCTGCATATGGCTGATGCATTTACTTAATCCTGGTTTGATTTTGTCTTCATTTCAGGTGATGCTGAATGTCAATCCTGATGAATTTTCAATATTTCATAATCTGCAAACCTTGGACCTTCATAACTGTTTTCTTAATGATGAATATGAACTGAACGAGAAAGTGGAGGCTTTAGGGAGCTTTGTTCAGAATGCACCTTGTTTGGAGAAGCTTAGTTTGCACTACTGCATGGTAAGTTCTTATGCCTTATGCATATTGTCATGCCTTTGATCATTCATTTGGATATCTTACATGAGTCTTTCTATTTCTGCCGAAAGTTCTACTCAAATCCCTATTTGGAGTGGGAGATAGAAAGGAATAACATCACCCTAACCCGTCATGATGGAAAGATTCTCCGTTGTCAAAAGCTGAAGTTGATAGAAGTCATCTATGATCATGACCACGATCACCGATTAATTGAACTAGTATGGAGTCTTGGAAGGAGCTTACGAGATGCCAATATCAAACTTAACAAAATTGAAATTGACAGGTTCCCTCTGTAGTCCATTTCTCTTTGCAGCGTTCCATAAGACCAACAACTCCGTGAAACTGCAACCTCAAGCATATTGAGTGGATGTGTATGTGAACTTGCCTGGGCGTGCATAGGATGTATTGTCAGAACCAATTTACGGTTGCAGTCATGGTTTGGGTCAATTTTATATCAATTGGGGAAGTCATTTGACCCCATGTAGTACGTTATATAAGTGTTCGAAATTTTATGTGTTTGCGATTGGACATGGTTACACCTGTGTGCTGCTTTTTGTAGAATTTGAACCCCATAAAGTCGCCTTTTTGTTTTTTTTTTGTTCATTGTATAATCTTAATTGATCAGCTTCCACAACCTGCAATAGGAACTCAAAACCACAGGGACGTGAAGACATCTGTTTGGTACAGTAGCAATATATTTTTTTCATTTTTTTTTTTTTTTGACAAAACCTGGTGGTACTCTTTGTTTCTCAAATGTTGTTGTTACTCCCTCCGTCCACAAAAGATTGCCATTATAGGACTTTTAAAAATTGTGTTTGACTACTGCGTCTTATTCAAAAAAAATTTATATATATTATAAAATAAATAAATTATTATTAAAGTATCTCAAATGATAAAATAAATCATATAATAAGATACATAATATTTGTATTAAAGTTTTGAATAAAACGAATAGTCAAACACAATTTTTAAAAAGTCCTATAATAATGGTGTTTTGTGGACGGAGAGTACATCATTAGATATAAAATTTCTACAATAAAGCTAGGGGGATCTGGTACAGTAGCAGTGGTGGTAAAATGTAATCAGGAAACACGAGAGTTCAATAGACAATACGAATGCATTTGTAAAATACGAGCACACACAGATTTTCCTTGCATGAATTATTGTTTGGATGGAATGGAGGGAGATGACAAGGAAATCTCCCATGCCGTTGACTGTTATACATTTCGTTTTAAGTCCTTTGAGGATTAATATTTTTTTCAAAGATTAATTCTTGCGGCTTTTACCACTCTAAACTATTACTGTAGTCTGATTTATTGCCAGAATTCCAAAAACGAACATCTTATCATTTTAACCCTTAAAATCGTTCAAATTACCTCTTTGTGCTGGTTTGAATTGGTTTCGAAGTGGTTGTTGCCCCTTTAAGAGAAAAGTCTAGTAAATACTTGATAGGTGTTTTGAACCATAAAAAATGTCTCTAAGCATCTAAAAGTTTCAAAAGAAAAATTTAGAGATAGATTAGACTAGTGTGAGTGCAAGTAAAATATTTATAATCTGTGAAAAGATCTCTACGAGCTTCCAAATATCAGATATAGCTCTAGTAAAGTGAAAAAAATATGTAGAACTTCTCAAAACAATCTAATTGATGTGTGAACACGTTTAGAAAAAAAAAACTTTCCATAAAAAATAAGATGCAACTAGCACAAACGCATAGCATGAACGCATTCAACATAGAATAGATTTTTTTTTTTGTATTTTCCAGATATTTCACATTTTTTCTAGAGCTAAATCTATTTTTCAAAAGTTTCTACATATATTTTCATGAGCTCTAATTATTCTATTGGATTCTTGGTATCCCAATCTACCTATACTGTTTTCACGGAAAGTTTGGGAACCTAGAGAAATTTTTCTGTGGTTTAAAAACTGTATTGAGTATTTACTGATTTTTAACTTTGAAAAGATTATCCGTCTTCACAACGAATTCAAATCAGTAGCATAGATGTAATTTAAATGTTTTTGACAGTTTATTAATATAAGATGTCTAATTTTGATGGCGATAGGTTAGTGAGATTAAATGGACTTTTCTCGAATAGATTTAACAATAATCATCTCCTCCGCTAGCCCATTTCCAAAGGCCCACCCAAAAGGCCACCCACCCATTTCACCGTCTGCAGTCCCACCGGCCCCTGCCGCCGCCGCCGTCTCTGCTTCTCCACAAATCCAGCGCCAGGTAAGCCTAACCGACGACGAGCAGCTCCCCGGACCCACCCCTCCACGCGCCCACGTGAACCTACCCACCGACCCGTGGGCCCTACAGGGGTCTTCGTCTGTGGACCGCGCCCACCGCCTGGCCGCCCCGGCCGTCGCCTTAAATCCCGGGACGGTGTCAGACCCCTCCGACCTGAACCAGAACTCCCTCGCTGCAGCCCAACCGGAGCCCGGAGGCGCCGCCGACACAGACGCGCCGCGCCGCGCCGCGGATGGAGATGGCTGGCCCCGTCGCCTCGGCGCCCCGGACCGTCGAGGACATCTACAGGGACTACGCCGGCCGCCGCGCCGGCCTCGTCCGCGCTCTCACCTCCGGTAACGTCGTCGAGGACACCCCCCGCCTCTCCCTTTCCTTTGCTCTCTCTCCCTCCCTGCCGCCCTCGCGCGCGCCTCTTCTCCGGATCTCGCGTCTCACCCCGTGCCGGTTTCCTTTGCTTGGCTGCTGCTGCTGCTGCTGCTGCTGCTTGCAGATGTGGACGAGTTCTACAGCATGTGCGACCCAGGTAATCCCGGATCTGATCTGAGCCGCCGCGCGGCGCTCTGGCTGCGCTCCTGCCTTTCTTTGTGTGGGGTTTGACTGGTTTCTTGGGGGCATACGTGCAGAGAAGGAGAACCTGTGCCTGTACGGTCTCCCCAACGGCAGCTGGGAGGTGTCGCTGCCGGTGGAGGAGGTGCCGCCGGAGATGCCCGAGCCGGCGCTCGGGATCAACTTCGCCAGGGACGGCATGAAGCGCCGCGACTGGCTCTCGCTCGTCGCCGTACACTCGGACGCCTGGGTCGTCTCCGTCGCCTTCTTCTTCGCCGCCAAACTCAACGCCAACGAGAGGTACTACTACTACTATGCGCCGGGCCCGGGCTACATCCCTCCATTAGATTTGACTCGGAGCGCTCGGCTTATTTCATCTCCTTAATTAAATTCTCGTAACCGTCGATCTTGGAGAATTGGATTCTCGTAACCGCTTGATTTTTTGTCTGGTCTGCGTTATGGTTTGTGGTGGTGATGCTGCTACTGTGCTCGTGGGGTCTATGGGTTTGCTTATTTTATTTCACAGCACCTGCGGCATGTTTCCGTGCACATGGTTATTGTGCTTTCATTGTTTCCACTCTCATCTTCTTATCTTGCTGCCAATGGGCCATGTTTTGCTTTTGCTTTATGATTTGGTCCTTAATTTGCCACGATGGCCATAATGTGCAAATAGTCTTCCAGCCCTGCCCCGTATAATTCGAGTGAAAAGATATTTGAAAGTTTCTTGTGGGATCGTTGACAAATGACAAGTATTGGTCTCTTTGGATCAGACATCTTTTTTTTTGTCTTTCATATATTTGTACTTTACAATAAGTAGTATGAAGGAATGCTGTATCGATAGGCCATGCTTACCTTACATTTGTACCACTTATTTGTGGTTTCCACTCCAAAGGTCTGGATTTTGGGCTGTTCTGCTGCAAACAAGTTTATACTTGTTATATTTTCCTCTGATGTGCTCTCATTTTTCTTTTCTTTTTAAACTGGATTACACTCTCAAAATACTGAGCTTTCCGGAACCGAATTGGTGGAGGTGCTCTGTAGCTTGGTTCGGTCACGTAAGGCCCCTCACTGGCTCAGTGGCATGATAGAGCACACATGGCCATAAGATCTGGTGGCCAGCGTATCTATGCCATGCGCATTTCAGTTCTAGAACAGTGAATTATCTTCAGTACATAGATGTTTGGAGTTGCACTGCTGAATTTCATCCTAATTCCTAAAGAAATGGCACAAACATAGAGTAAAGGGTTTTGAAATTCTGGACATGTCAAACCATAAAATGCGAACACAGTTTTCTTATATACATGCCCTAAATTTGAATTCCTCAAGCTAATTGAAGCTTTTCAAAGCTATTTAAAATGCACATTTCAGTTTCTCTTCATCTCATTGTTTTCCTATATAACAATTTAGTCATGTGGTTTTGATTATCTTTACTTTTGTTTTGTTAGTTCAGCTTTACATAGACATCCCTGCTAATTGTATTGCAATTTATGTTTTCTGCAAGAAGTATGATGAGCAAACACACTATAACTATATTTTTTTGGTCTACTTGAACAGTGGACCATTGTTGCCCTTTCACACAACCTCTTTGTTACCTTTGTGATACTGCTTAGGTGTTTTTATGAGTAATTTTCTGTTATTTCTGTGCCTGAACATAGTCAAGGGAACCTGTGATTTATCAATACATTTCTCACCATTTCCAGCATGTGTGTATTACATTTTTGTGTTGTTGTCAATCTCTTTATGAAATGTCCAGGATAGTTTCCAGATTGTCTTCTGGCATGGGAATATGGTCTTGCTAAATATTTATCCTTGGTAACTGTTCAGGAATATTCTGTAGTAGCTACTTCATAAGTTCACAAGATTGTTACCTCTTTTACTATATATATATATATATATATATATATATATATATATATATATATATATATATACATCAACAGATTACACTCTGTTTCCAAATTTAGCTTAATTATTTATCATTCAACAACAAAGCATTTTAGTTCCACAAGCTAAGTTGGGGTAGGCTAGAGAAGAAATCCCACAGGAGTCACAAATATAGAGGATAAAAATAATTATAGTACTATAAGGTGACATGTTAATTGTTGTACTGCACTATATTTTCTTCAGGTTGTCAGGGCCCATTTAGGATATTCTTAATGAATCCTTGTCAAATGTGGCAATTAGAAATAATTGCTCACTTGATATGTCATCCTTGATTCTCATACTGAATTTGTAATTGCTGCTACAACATCCACTACCTGTTTTTCTAGGGAATGCAGTGGGCATGGTTAATGGGAAGTGTGATTGAATGTCTTAACTGAATTCTTCTCCTGCACTCATTATGCTACCTTTTCATTCATCAGGAAGCGCTTATTCAACATGATTAATGATCATCCATCTGTGTATGAAACAATGACTGAGCGGAAGGGAAGGGAGAATAAGCCTGGTGTTGATAACAGCAGCAAATCCAGGCACTCAACAAAGGTTCCATTCTGATGCACTATTACTCTGTTAGTCTGTTTGCACTTTGTTATCCGACTTTAACAGACTGGCATTTTACTTTGCTGTTTATTATATGCAGCGATCAAATGATGGGAAAACAAAGAACTCAAGAGTGGCAGTTGTTCAAAATGGGTATGAAGATGATGAAGAACACAGCGAAACCCTTTGTGGTTCTTGCAGTGGTCTGTACAACTCAAGTGAGTTCTGGATTGGATGCGACATTTGTGAGCGGTGGTTCCACGGCAAATGCGTGAGGATAACTCCAGCGAAAGCGGAACAGATAAAGCACTACAAGTGCCCTGATTGCAGCTACAAGAAAAATAGGCAATAAAAACCGTGGGGCTGCTGCTGGCCTCCTATTGCTGACTCAGCTGATCAACCAAACGATACTGTCCAAGTTGGCCGTAGATGTTAATTACCTAGGCATATCTTTGTTGTGGTAGTAGATGCTGGAAAAGGACATACAGGATAGCTGATCTTACAGACTGGTCAATTCCTTTCGTGCTTGTTTCGTCGATACCTGTTTATTGGGATACCTGTTTACTGGCCATGTCTTGAAAAATCATTTGTTGATGCAGTCTTGGTGGACGGTAATCTTTTGCGTTGTGGGCTCTAGCAAGTAGCAACCTGATGAGTGATAAGCATTGAGGAAATTTGAGATCTGCCCCTGGAGTGCGCATTTTGAGGGTCGTCAGGCTGATTTGTTTCCGCTTGTTTTGTAGTACAAGTTTATAGAAACCGGAAACAAACCAAGGATGATTCAACAAATGCGGATGTGGGTGCCTCCCGTAGGCCGCGGATCTGAGATCCTCCCGGCCGAGCGAGCATTTACGCTCGTCCATTGCATTGTGCCACTGATGCCTGTGTAGTTTCATTAGTTGCCTGTGTAATGTTATGGGCAATATCAGGCCATGGCAAAGTGGAGAGCGGGCCACCAGGGGCACTGGAGGAGGCGCGCCGCGCGTGGAGGGGTGCCCTGCCCCTGCGGGTGGCGACAGACGAGAGAGAGTGGAGCATGGGAGGCGAAAGCGGCGCTCGGGGAGACCGGGGAGCGAGCGGGTTTTTGCTGCGCGGCGCCACCGTCCACCGGCTCCGGCTCCGGCGAGCACGGCACGGTGGTGCCGCTGCTTCGTGCCCTGGGCCGCCAACTGAGCCCGTGGGCTGCTGGTCTGGCCACATCCCCCGCAAGTCGCAAAAGTCAATTACGCACGCCACGCCGTGTCAATTGTCAAACCAGTCCTCTGAAGTTTCCTCTCGTTTTCTCCTCCCTTCCTTCCGCGGGCTGGAGAGCGGCGGCGAGCGCCGAGGTCACCGGTGACGCTCTCCTCACCTACTCCCTGCCGCCTTCCTTTCGCTTGCCGCCTACTCCTGCCCGTCCCAAGCTCCCGTCCGCACCTACGTCGAGCCCTCTCCGCGCTCCCCCAGCGCCCCAGGCAGGCTCGGAGGGGATTCCTCGGCCCCTCGTCTTCCCCTCCACCCCTCGAAGCGCAAATCCACCAGGTATCTGGATCTGCTTCTCCTTTTCCTTGGTACGCCGCCCTAACCTAGCTTGCTTTGGATGGTTTGTTTTGCCTGCATGCGCGCCAATGGAATCCAAATCTCGCTTCCTCGGGTGGGGGATGCTCTAATCCCATGAGGGGGGAAATAGAAATTTAGCGTTACCTGAACAGTGACGGACCGTGTGTTCCATGCTGATTCTCAGGCGTTTCTATGCAATCGTGAATCATTCCCGGGTTTGCTTGGGGTTCTCTGAAATCAGATGATAGTAGTTTGCAACTTTACGTATTCAGCCAGTCTTGTCAACATGAACCAGGATGTACTTGTTATTATTTCTGATCAAGTCAGCTGGCTGTTTACATATTCAGTCTTGTCAGCGTGAACCAGGCTAATACTTGGACTGCTGTTCGCAGACACGGCGTTGGCAAGGCAATCCATCTTTCCGAAGTGTGCTCCGACAGGTTTACTTTGGCTCTGAGATGGCTGATGAGGACTCATCCGACTTCACCTTCTGCAAGGTACGTATTCTTCTGCTTGTGCCGCTTGTACCGTGGTGGTCATTCACATCACGCTGGCTTTGTTTGTTCTACTTCTTTGTGGCGTTCCTTTTCGGTGCTCTTCTGATCATAAAAATCATCACACCTGGTTCTCATGTTTTATCAGGGTGATTAGAGAAATTGTTTTACCAAAGTGTTGGAGCCTTGGATTGGGTCAATTAGTTGTGGACAATACAGAGCTAGTGGGTAGTCACTTCATTACCTTTTTATTTGGGTTCTTATTTGGATATAGGTTGTAGTATATATGTATCACTTCCATTGGATACACTCAATTGCATGATAGTTGTTATTGTAGCGGTCTAAACCTTGTCTATTGAATATTTATCGGCTATTTCTCCCTAAGACCCTTGAGTTGTTAAGAGCCCAAATGGTTTGACTTACAAACTTACAGGTGCCATTTTGATTTATCTTGCTTTCTGGTTTATGTTCTGATATGACTTCTAAGAACTTATTTTGATATATCTGTTTTGTAGGTTAGATCTGCAGAAAATGATGGTCAACCAGAATCTCCTAAAGCCATTACTGTAGCAACTATGACACTTGAGGATGTTCGTGTTGATAGTGCAAATACTTCAAAGAACAATGGCGTGAAAACTGTTGACTCAGGAAAAGATAGGTCTTACAACAATGTCAGTGTTCCAACAAAAGACAGTAGCATGAGAGCACCAGATTCCTCAGAAAACATGAAAGCGCCAGTTACACAGACAAGTGGTGGAGTAAAATCAAATGTGCCATCACAGGCAAAGCCTTCATCGAAGAAACCAGCAGTTCGGGCAAAGGTTCCTTTTGAGAAGGGCTATAGTCAAATGGATTGGCTAAAGCTGACACAAACACATCCTGATCTAGCTGGTAAGTTGTTACTTGTTACAGACTTTACTGGTAAAGCTGACCTGAACACATACTGTTTGCTGATCTTTGGTAGTTTGATCTATCTGCCTAATTAATGCCTGTCAGAGGACCTGTTGTGGGGTCTGGGAATGACAGTCAGCCATAATTATATTAATTAATGTGTTATAATTAACTAAAATGGTTAAGTTACTGTGCTCTATATTTCTGCCAAGTACTTTTGTCTGAAAGAAAGGTGCTTGGAGGTTCCATCAGAGTGGAATAAACATAGTCAATTTGAGATTCAATGTTTGCCTTTATGAATACTTTAGTCAAACAAATTGAGAACCTTTCGCTTTATAAAATTTCTATTAGCTATTTTTCTATGCCTTTTCTAATTTATCTTTTTTTTTCTGTGGGATACTTGTTGCATTAGCTAAACTGCTCTGAAATTTGAATTGAATTGGATGGCTGATGGCTGATTGTCTGTACTGAATACGAGCTCCATATACAAGCTTTCACCATACAATTCAGCTTTGTAGCATGACAAGTGAACTGGTCCCATAAAAGGGACTAAGGCTGTTGTTTCACTTGAGATTATAATTATATGTTAATTCCTTTAATTAAAAAGTGAATGACATGTATTTTATTTTTTTCGAGATCGTGCGTTGCACGTATTTCATTAAGGCGAAGAGAATTTGGATTACAGGGGAGGCGGAGTCGTTGTCCAAGTAATGATGATTACCGGGCAAAGCGGCTCAAAGGAAACGCTACTGTGGTTGTGTATTACATGAAACAATTTTGCGACTAACAAGCAACCATCATCGGCTATAGGAGAACCACCAGGGCACTAAGCGTCGTGAAGCCGGCTAGTGACCAAAGCTGCGCCTCCTGCAGAATGGAGGGCAGGAGCTGCCGCGGCGCGATGGACTCCCCGCGGAACGTCCTCGCGTTCCTCTCTTTCCAAATGGACCAACCGACAAGCATGAAGAGTGAGTCGAAACCTCTCCTGGCTGCCTTGGTTACCGTCTTCCGTACCCTTAGCCACCAATCGAACCCACGGTCTGCCTGCAACGGAGTTTGGGCGGCCATGTTGAGCTTTCCCAGTACCGCAGACCAAACTTCCCGGGAGTAGACACAGCCCACCAACAGGTGGTCCATGGTTTCCGGACACTGGTCGCAGAGAGCACACCGCGTCGAGTCCTGAAGTCCGTGTCTGAAGCGGCGTTCCGCCGTCCAACAGCGACCGAGCAAAGCCAGCCAAAAGAAGTGTTTTACCTTCGGCGGCGCTCTTGTTTTCCACAGATGCGTGGTGCCAAGTTTCCTCGTCGCTCCGATGAACATGGCGTTGTAGGCGGTTGCCGCGGAATACAGCCCGTCCGAGGACCAGCGCCAGGATATCACGTCGCCCATGGTCGTGTCCAACCGAATGGCCTCAGTGATTTCCCACACCCCAAGGTAGTCAAGGAGGACGCGAACTGTGAAAGCGCCAGCCATGTCCCGCACCCAAGCACGGTTGTGGAGTGCCTGAGCCAGTGTACGCTTTCTACCGCCACGCCTGATGACTGCGAACAGGTCGGGGGGAACGCCGCATAGCGGCCTCCCCCATGCCAAACATCATGCCAGAAAAGGATCGAGGTTCCATCCCCACCGTCCAAGTCGTCGAGCGTTGAAGAACGCCAGCGTCTTTTTCTCTGGCGGTCCACGAGCCCAGCCCAACAAGGACTCGCCCGACGGCCAAGCCTAAAAGCCACCGCAGCCTGAAGGAGATCCCAAGGCGTCGAAGATCAAACGCGCCCAGGCCGCCCTAGCATCGTCGGCCGGCACACGACCGTCCAGGCAACGCGGCAGCGGCCAGCTGCAACGTGATCAGTGCCAGACCACAGGAAGGCCCGTCGACGCCCATGTATTTTATTTTGTAATGTTTCTAATGGGTATAATAAGGCGTAGGCATATTAACTTACAGTGATTTTCTGAGACAAGTGGTTGCTGAATATTTTCCTTGTGTGCAAACAACAACACGATTATGTCAAGATAAAATTAGATGTACAACAACTTAGGTAGGTTATAGATCTTGCAAAATGCTCAATCAGGTCACAATTGTTTTTGTTTTCACAAGTTCATTTGCTACGTGGATTGCCACTTGCCATTTTTCTACGTGATGCCATATCAGCAAAGAAAATTTTGTGGGATCATTTTTTTAACAAATAGGGCCACCTTACCCCAAGTCATTTTCAATTTTGTAATAATTTCTTAGATTGGACTATGTGATGGTTCGGTACTGTTGTGAGGTTTAAGTGCCGTAGCTGTATTGTTTGTCAAAATGAGTTGTGCATTGAATCTCATTATGAACTAGTCGACAACTGTGTCCCATCAGTTCAGTTGAGCAAGTTGGGGTTGATCTCAATGCTGTTGGCACCAAGCATGGATTGGCAGCTGTTTATGTCCCGACCAGACGCCACTGCTCAGTGCAATAAATCTCTGAATTTAAGTCAGGGCTTAAGCCAGGATAAATGATCACCGGGGTCGTGGTCAGAACTCATATGAGTAACTTATACTAGATTGCAATATAGTACTGCACATTGCATTCTAGTTGACACCATACTCTACCCACCTTTTCACTATACTCTAGCAAATCATATTGAGGCCTAATTGGATAGGCTAAAGCTAGTTACTAATTTGACTAAAAATTAGTTTAAATAATTAGCCAAATTAGATAGCTAGTTGGCTAATAACTAGTAGGAGGTTTATCTAAAAAATTAAGCCCACCTATTAGCCATCCTGTTTGGATGGGTTAAAGGATATTTAGGTTTTTAGCTAGCAAGAGCTTAGCTGTGGGATCCAAACAGACCTCTAGTCAAATACTTTTCGCCTCATGTCATTTGTATAAACAGTGACTAATTAGCAAGACAGATCTATTAATCCTAACTAGCCTTTTATTAGCCCATATTTACTTCGGCTTGATTAGGATTAATAGATTGTCTCTCTAATTAGTCATCCTTTTATGCTTCATATTTAATCCTTCTAATTAGCATCTAGTCATAGTGCTAATTTTTACCACTAAAAATCCAAACAGACCTAAATTACCAATTTGCCAGAAGCCGTGTATATAATGTTTAAAGTCACTAGTGATTATTGAAATGCAACTATGCAGGCTATACTAAAGTAGATCGATACCTAACATCTTGCGGAATAATGAAAGAGCATGCTCTTTGCTGTTCGAAGTTCGAATTATATATAGCTGAAAAATTAAAACCTTATAAGACCTCACTCCAGACTAGATTGTTAATTAGCAATTGCAGAATAGGGTATTTGGACTTTGGAGTACCTGGACAAGTAGAAGTAGCAGATAGCAGATGGGCAGAGAGTTTATCGCCGCCGGCTGCTGGCAAGTCGTCGCGGGGATTTGCGCCTGTCAAAGGAGCGGCCGCCGGCAAGTCGTCGCTGGGCTTTGCGCCTGTCAAAGGAGCGGCCGCTTTGCGCCGACACTGGCATCGGCACCGCTTGCGAAACGCGAGAACAATGAAGATCAAATGCGAGAACAATGAAGATCGCGCCTTCTTTAGCTGCTGCCTGACATAAAGGTAATCACGTTCCAAGCGTAAGATGGGCCGAACTGTTGGGCTGCCAATCCACTGGGGTCGAACATATTTTCTACTGGGGTCCGACGTGGTGAAAAATTGCTCACTATAGGACGTTGCGGCAAAATCATCGGGGTCAGCCGACCCCAACGCGTTCACGTAGCTTCGCCACTGATTTAAGTCATGTTACATTATGTGCTGATTTATGTGACCTTTTTCCAGTGAGAATTAGAGCACCCAGTAATGGTGGTGAATTTCAATGTATTAGCACACATGCATTCATCATTCCATATTCTCTTGCCCTAGTTAACTGTACACCAATACCAACAGCTAGAGGCAAAGAACTACTTCCTCAGTCCCAAATATAAGACATTTAGGTATTTTTAGATTCATAGCTTTTACTATGCTTAGATATAACATATATCTAAGTGCATCGCAAAAGTTATGAATGTAGGAAAACCAAGACATCTGTAGTTTGGAATGGAGGGAGTAGTACGTATGCTAAGAGGGAACTGCTCATAGAGCAGGCGGTGAAGCTTCAAGATGTGAGCTGACTTGGCCAGAACTCGAGTCCTGGCCTCCCATAATGACCTCCAAAGAAGGCCATAGCAGGGACCCTTCTGAAAATCAGTACATTGTAGCAGCTGCTATTACCGTTAGTTTGTTTAAAGCTATTACTAGATCATGTACAACCCCCTTTGTAAATAGTTTCCATTCCCCTTGTACAAGCTTGAGTCATAAGATAATCTTTAAAAGATAAATAAGGTTGAACTGTCAGTGCTGTTGCCAACATGTCAATGATGCCTTGCTGGGAGCTGTCGCGGCACTGTGTGGTATGATTGTGCTTGTCCTCATTAGCAAATGCACCCATAAAACAGCTCTGTGATATGTTTGAGTATTTTGCAAGATTTATGACCTACTTGCACTGAACCCCCGCAAAAGCAAGTTATATCCTTGATGCATTTTACTCAATTATAAACAGGATGGTGTTTGTGTCAGAAATAGCGTCTTGAGTTTGCAATGCTTTGCCCCCACATTGCAAAACCTTTTAAGGGTTAGATTGACACATTTTGAGATCTTGTAAACCTTGTTATGTCAATCTGAAAGTAACCAGAACTTTATTCTTACACAATTGTACTATAGTTATAGCCATGTTTACCATTTTTCTTTGCCTACTTGCAAAGTATTTTTTGTCGTTCAATTGATTATCTGATAAGCGATAATTGATGAAATGATGTTTCCTTTCCTTGATTTTATAGGACTTAAGGGTCAGTCAAACCGAAGGTTAATTTCTTTAGAAGAGGTTAAGCAACACAAAGCAGGAGATTGTATTTGGACAGTTCTCAAAGGCCGCGTTTACAACATTGCTCCATACATGAAATTTCATCCGGGAGGTAACCATAGTTTCAGTTCATGCAGAGTTATTCTGTTTGAGTTTCAGGACCACTGTTCTCACCTCATAAGTTACCTTTTCTATTTTCCTAATCTGTGTCATGTTTTGGGTCGATGTGCAGGTGTCGATATGCTTATGAAAGCCGCTGGGAAAGACTGCACTGCTTTGTTCAGTATCCTTCTATTATTGTTTCTGCATTGTGACTCATTATCTTGCTGCTTGTGGTCTCATACTGGAACACCATTCTTATTATGCAAGTTGGTGTGGTAACCTAAAAGCATGACATACAAACAGCGACCACTATGTTGCCTTTGCAGCTTTTTTCTCCTCACTCGCTTGGTGATTGACCTGTTGATGATTATATTCGTTAACTATCCTATTATGTTATTGTTGATTGTGCATCTGCTTATAATTCTTGATTGCTCCTTGACTTGACTATAGATAAATACCATGCTTGGGTAAATGCAGAGTTCCTATTGGAGAAGTGCCTTGTCGGATTCCTTGATCCCAACGAGTAGATTTGGGGGTCAGGCAGCATGACATTTTATCACTTGATGCACACCCGGACTGTTTGTAGGCACCTCAGTCGATGATTAAAGGATCTATTGTTCTATTGTATCATAACGGGAATACAATGATTAAATTCTGTTTCAAAAAAGAAAGCAGAATTGTTATGGAGATGAGAAAAATCTGCTACAATACTGGTATGGTATGTCGTTACAGTGCGAGCTGAATTGCAACACCTGATGGAATACATGCCACGACCACTACATCGTCAAGATGAGCCCATGTCTATAGAAAACGAGTGGTTGTTTATATATGCCTCTGTTATATAATCCTTTCTGAGCGCTGTAATATGCATATATATGTATATTTAATTTTATTATTTTACAACTGGGAACTTCCATTTAACATCACAAATGACTTATCACGTTCCAAAATGCAAAAGGATTACCAAGTTCAATTTTGTCAAGAAGTGCTGATGATTTGTTTCCAAGTTCTGTTATTCTCTTTGATTGATGTAGTTTCTTGAAACTTTTCTTAACTTGTTTTAAAATAAAATATAAATTTAAAGTTGTTTGGCACAAAAGTAGCAGACAAGTTGGATGGCCAAAGAGAAAGTTGTGCCGAATGAGTGGCAAAAGTAGAAGCTCCTCTATGCTAACCAATATAGCTAGAAAGATTCCAGAACTAGATAACAACTGACAACTGCAGTTAACTAACAGGGTAGAGGCAAAATGGTCATTAGCGAAACAGCCTTGGTTCAAATTTGTTTCAGAGGTGGGAAGTCTTTTCTTTTTAACTTGCTAAATATAATTCATTTTATTACGTCCATATATGATGAAATAGCGTATGTGTCTTGCATTGCATTGTTTGGATTGAACATGAATGAACCTTGTTGCACGTTTTTTCCCTTTTGATTTGAAAAAAGATTGTTACCTGGATATGGTTCATTGGTCCCATTGACGCATTCTATGCGAGGTATCCACATCCATTTGACATCATTATTTTATTGTATTTTAACTACCAAGATCTTTTGACACAGCGTAGTAGTACTGCTGTAGCATTGGTAGGTAAATTACTTTTAGTCAATTTTTTAAGTGGAAAAAGAGAAATCATTGCCCACAAATTGAGAGGTGTGTAGAAAATGAAGCCTGCCGCGAGACGGGTTGTACAGATTTAGGACGTCCTGTTTTCAAGTAACGCCACCGGTAGAAAAAAATTTAGTGCGGACGGTTTCTATGGAGCGTTGGTATAGTAGGCACTTGTTTTACTACATATGTTTATGACATCTAATACATCAGAGCTATATATTTTTTCTCACTATTCCTTCTAAATTTAATAAGCAACAATAGATGGTCCAGCACACTAACAGCCGCTTGTGCTCAAGAGGATTGCGCTTATATAAATAGCCTGGCAAAATCCGATCTGATCTGAATGCCAACAATAAAGCTTACATACATGCTCACTCCTACTCCCTCTGTCCCAACAAATGCAATTTTCACTTCCGAAAATAAAATAGTTTAAGTTTGACGAATCTATACAAAGTTTTACTAATATATTTTACCGAATAAGTAACATTAGATTAACTATAGAAATATTGTTTTATAGCAAATTTTATTGGAGACATATTTTTTCACTTACCGGATAAGTAAACTTAGATTAACTAAGGGAATTGTATTTTTTTAGATGGGGAATTAATTCCGGTATTCCACTTTGCAACAAACCAGCTGTGGTAGCTAAAGCACACAAAGGCAATCGGCTTTGGAGATATGTTTAAACAACTCTCAAGATATTGGAACAAGATATACTACACTACTCCCCCGTCCCCCGGAGGAGAATGTCGTTAAAAAACCGTGTCCTCCTTATAAACACGGTTTTTAAGTGACAAACTCCATGGGGCAGAGAGTACTCTACTAAGTACTAACCAGCATGCGCAAATAAACATAACATGCTCACCATATATACACAGTTACACACTAATATATGCACAATTTGTGCACTACACAGTTACACACTAATATATGCACAATTTGTGCACTACACAGTTACACACTAATATATGCACAATTGGTGCAGCAACTATGTACGGATCAGTATTCTCTATCTAGAAATAAACGTCAACCAACAAGATCGTATGACGAAACATGTATAGACACATAGTGAATCGAAGACGTAAGCAATGTTAACTGTGAATATTAGTAGTTTAGTACAGTGCTAAATGAACCACCCGATCTCAAACACCAGTTGTGTGATGTGTGTACG
>JADLZL010002133.1:0-47922 GCA_015844335.1 Chrysopogon serrulatus
TGAATCATTGTTTCTCTGGTACATCTTTGGAATAGTTATCAAAGAGAGCCAATATGACAGTATAAAAGTATCTCAAATGATGGATTAGAATGCACCATTGCGACGGGCTCGTCAAGACGATCAAAACGGACATATCATTTGCCTTTTTGGAGTTCCGGATGAAAATATATCAATTCCACCGGGGGGCTGCACTAGAAGACTCGTAAGGCGCGAGAAGACACCACGACGAACCGGACCGCCCGGCGGCCCGGGAGTGGGATCGACCGGTCCCACCCGGCACCGCCGGTCCGGCTCGGCCCGCCAAATGGGCCCAGCTTTGGCCCGGGTGCTCCACCGCCTTAGGGTTTCAATCTCGGCCCGCCCGCCAATGTCGGTTTGATCCAAGGGCTCACGTTAATCGCTCGGGTCTATAAAAGGAGCCCCTGCACCGGGGGGGAGACATCCCATGAAACCCTAATTCATATTCTTCGAGAGAGACTCATCCGAGAGGGGTCCCTTGAATGGATCAACCTCTCGGGGAGTCATTAGAAAATAGGGAGAGAGGAGAGGAGAGAGTAGAAGGTGGAGCCGGCCTGCCGGATCCCCTCAACTTTGTACCTCTACGGAGGACGATTCGTCAACGATTCATCTTCGGGTTCTTACATTTGGTAACTCTAAGTCTTCTATTTGATTAAGTTCAGTTCTTACTTTACTTTGCTTACGGGATCTCCGCTCGTATTGAGTGCTCTAGTTATTGCGCATAGCTAGAGTAGTAATCGTTCTTGTAGCCGTGGTGTCTAGACTAGTGTTTACCTAAGTTTGCGCCCAATTCTTACGGTTAGTTGTGGTAGCCTCTAGAGGGTGACAGCTCTATTGGTCTTCGTATTCCACCACGTCGGAGTTGGTGTTCCGTAGAGCTTTAGGCAGCCTTCCCCAACTACTTTCTTCCCAGTCTTATTCGAGAGTTGGAAAGGTACTGTTGCTCCAAAGTAAGTTAAGTATAGTAAGCCTGATCCTTAGTTATCTAGTTGACCTGAGACAACCCCTCTCTACCCACCAAAAATATTTACCTTTTCTATCCTTGGACATTCTTGATTCGTTACTAGTACACTTCACGTTCCTCGTGGAAAATCGATACCTTGGAATACTCTAGGGTGAAAGCTACAGCGGTATCCGTGCGCTTGCGGATCTTTTCTGTTTGCGTTAAAATATACCACCAAGCTTTCTGGCGCCGTTGCCGGGGAACGGTAGCTGTTCTAGAATCAAACCAAGTCCGTCCGTGTATCCTTTATTTTCCTTTTTATCACCACCTTTACCCTACCACATGGATTCCACGCCTATCTTTCAATTCTCGGCTCCAAAGGGTGAGTTGCTAGAGCCTCCACCATCATCACATCCTATACTTACGGATGGCTATGAGCTTCGCCCTGCTTTTATAGCCATGGTTCGGGAGCAACCCTTCTCTGGATTAGAAGACGAAAATCCCTACACCCACCTTAGAGAATTGGAGCAATTGTGTTCTTGCCTGACTATTGTTGGCATGACACAAGAGATCATTAAATGGAAATTATTTCCGTTCTCCCTTCTGGGAAGAGTGAAACAGTGGTATGCTCATACTGTAGGAGGAGTAAATGGAAACTGGGATGAACTTCGAGACAAATTTTATCTTGCTTTCTTCCCTCTTCCTAGGATTGCCGCCCTTTGAATTGAAGTTCTCACCTTTCAACAAAAAGAGAAGGAGACATTAGGAGCAGCTTGGGCTAGGCTCTTAAGTCTTATCAATACTGGTCCAACCCTTCACTTGCCTGACCACGTGCTTCTTTACCACTTCCATCTTGGTCTTAGCAAGGAAGCTGCTCTACACCTTGACTTATCTTCTGGAGGTTCATTCTTGCACAATACCATGAGCGAGGGAAAAGCTATTCTAGAGAAAATCCTTGAGAACACCCCTTACACTGGCATTTTTGATGAATTTCCTGAAGAAAAAGTTAAGCCATGCCCCGACCAACAAGAGGAGGTAGACACAACCGAATCTGAAATCACTTCAAATCCTTCTAACAATTTGGTTGTTAAAGAATCTCCCATTGAGGAAACCCAAGACAATCTAGAAGATGATGAACCCCATCCTTCCATGTTTCCCTTTGAAATCGAGGATGGTCTTTTTGAAGATTTTGGAAATGCCTCAAATTTATCGATCCAAGTGAAGCCTCTGGTACACTCTATGGATGACGATGGTCCAATTAATGATTCTTTCCTTATGGAACACATTAAAGGACTATCGGCCATCATGAGTCGTGAGTGGTTGGTAGAAACGGAGTTATCCACTGAGGTAGCCCGAATCATTGCCCCCTCAGATGTTATCACTTGTATCCTTAAGGGAACCACTATAGAGGCTCACTATAGTCCTACCGTTGGGATGAATATCATTTCAAAGGTTTTGGCCGAACAACTATGCCCCAACGAGTTCTTGATCCCATCTCATAAGCTTCTAAGAATTCCTTCTGGAGTTACTCTTGAAAGTTATGGGGTCATAAGGTCTATCCCATTGAGAATACGATGTTCTGAGTATCGCCTAGATTTTTATATCTTTGACATCTCAGATACATCCATCTTGATTGGTGTGCCTTTTGGGATACTCTTCCAAGAAAGACCAAAACAGGATCTCCTAGATTTAAAATTAGGAAGTTCTCCTATCACCATCTCATTGGCACGCTCAAATAATGTGATAGTAGAACTCAAACCCGAGCAAGACCCTAGTTGAGGAAGTCTTAATGGCATCTCTAGAAGACATGGTCCAACCAACTCTCGATGATGAACACTTTATTCAAGAAGAGGAAGAGTTGGCAGAGCCTGTAGAGCTAGATGAAATGGAGGAGCCATCACAACCTTCGGTTGAGCTGAAACCGCTTCCTTGTGGCTTAAAACATGTCTTTCTCAACAATAATCGAGAAACTCTAGTCATCATAAGTGACAAGCTTTCTGAAGAGGAAACTCATAAACTTGTCACTGTCCTAGAAAGACATAAACCGGCCATAGGCTACTCACTCCAAGACCTCAGGGGAATTAGTCCCATCCTCTGCACTCACCGTATTCCCATTGATCCTAATGCTTCACCATCTAGGGAACCACAACGGAGGCTTAACAACGCAATGTGAGAAGTTGTTAAGAAAGAGGTCCTTAAGCTTTTACACGCAGGGATTATCTATCCCGTACCTCATAGTGAGTGGGTTAGCCCTGTCCAAGTTATGCCAAAGAAAGGAGGAATGACGGTTGTGAGGAATGAGAATAATGAACTCATCCCTCAACGTACTGTCATAGGATGGCGAATGTGCATTGACTACCGAAAACTTAACAAGGCTACAAAGAAAGATCACTTTCCGTTACCCTTCATTGATGAAATGTTGGAACGGCTTGCAAATCACTCTTTCTTTTGTTTTCTTGATGGGTATTCCGGGTATCATCAAATCCCAATCCACCCTGATGACCAAAGTAAGACCACTTTCACATGCCCGTACGGAACTTACGCATACCGGCGAATGTCGTTCGGATTGTGTAACGCTCCAGCTTCCTTTCAACGGTGCATGATGTCTATTTTCTCTGACATGATCGAGAAAATCATGGAGGTATTTATGGATGACTTTACCGTCTATGGTAAAACCTTCAATGATTGCCTAGAGAATTTAGACAAGGTCTTACAAAGGTGTGAAGAAAAGCACTTAGTCCTGAACTGGGAGAAATGCCATTTTATGGTTCGGGAAGGAATAGTGCTAGGACACAAGGTGTCCGAACGTGGGATAGAAGTGGATAGAGCAAAGATTGAAGTTATTGAACAACTTCCACCTCCCACAAATGTGAAAGGTATTTGCAGCTTTCTAGGCCATGCAGGGTTCTATTGGCGTTTCATTAAAGACTTCTCTCAAATCGCTAGACCCTTGACTAGCCTTCTAGCCAAAGATGCACCTTTCGTGTTCAACAGCGAGTGCCTTGAAGCCTTTGATATTCTCAAGAGGGCACTCATCTCAGCTCCAATAATCCAACCACCTGATTGGAGTCTGCCCTTTGAGATCATGTGTGATGCTAGTGATTTTGCGGTTGGCGTTGTTTTAGGCCAAACCAAAGACAAGAAACATTACGCCATATCCTATGCTAGCAAAACCTTGTCTGAGCCACAACTCAATTATGCTACCACTGAAAAAGAGTTGTTGGCAGTTGTCTTTGCAATAGATAAGTTTAGATCTTACTTAGTGGGAGCGAAGGTAATCATTTACACAGACCACGCTGCTCTAAAATACCTCCTCACTAAGAAAGATGCTAAGCCTCGGTTAATCCGATGGATTCTTCTGCTCCAAGAATTTGACATAGAAATAAGGGATAAGAAAGGAGTAGAAAATTCGGTAGCCAACCACTTGTCTAGGCTTCAGCATAAAGACACACATGAGCTACCTATTAATGACTATCTAAGGGATGACACGCTCCTTGCGGTAACGGACCACGATCCTTGGTACGCGAATATTGTTAACTATATGGTTGCAGGTTATGTTCTACCAGGAGGAGACAAGAGGAAGCTCTAGTATGAGAGTCGTATCCATTTGTGGGATGATCCATATCTTTACAGGATCTGTGCTGATGGGTTGCTACGGAGGTGTGTCCCGACAATTGAAGGCATGAAAATCATCGAAAGATGTCATTCATCACCCTATGGAGGACATTATGGAGTGTTTCGAACACATGCGAAGATTTGGCAATGTGGATTCTTCTGGCCAACAATGTATCAAGATACAAAAGAGTTCATTAGGAGATGCGTCAGATGCTAGAAGCATGGGAACATCAACACTCGGGATGCTATGCCACTCACGAACAACCTCTAAGTGGAATTGTTTGATGTCTGGGGAATTGACTTTATGGGACCATTCCCAAAGTCAGGAGATGCTGAATACATCTTGGTGGCAGTTGACTATGTGTCCAAATGGATTGATGCATTACCATGTCGAGCCGCTGACTCCAAGCACTCCAAGAAGATGTTCAACGAAGTGATATTTCCACGATTTGGAATGCCTAGACTGGTCATAAGTGATGGTGGCCCACATTTCATCGACAAGAGATTCCGACAGTTCTTGGCAGAAAATGGAGTCAAGCACAACATTGCAACTCCATACCATCCTCAAACAAGTGGTCAAGCTGAAACTTCAAATAAGCAAATCAAAAATATCCTACAAAAGACCGTGGATGAGATGGGTAAGAAATGGAAATACAAGCTTTCCGATGCACTATGGGCATATCGAACTGCATACAAGACACCCATAGGAATGACACCATATCAGCTTGTATATGGAAAGACTTATCATTTGCCGGTTGAATTGGAATTCAAAGCTCACTGGGCAATCAAGAAATGGAACATGGATCTCCATCTAGCTGGAAAGAATCGTCAAATGCAAATATCTGAGCTTGAAGAATGGAGAGAGAAGGCATATCACAACTCCAAGATTTATAAAGAGAGAACAAAATGATGGCATGATAAGAGGATTAAGCACAAAGAGTTCAAGCCTGGGGACAAGGTCCTACTGTTCAACTCTAGAGTAAAGCTCTTTGGTCATGGAAAACTTCGAAGCAAATGGGAAGGACCATTCAAGGTAGTTGAAACATCACCACATGGTGCCATCACAATTCAAGACAACTCAGGTAACATCTTCAAGGTAAATAGCCAAAGCTTGAAAGTATTCTTTGAAACTAAAAACTTAGAAGAAATAGACTTGATTGAATTTTTGCAATTTAATGATCCAATCTAAAAAAATCAATCTTGCTCTTATTTTCTTCTAGTTTAGGCCAATACCTTAGTTCAATATCAAGTTTTGACTCTCGGTGTTCCACACCAGAAGAGTCCCTATTGTTTTCACCTGTTTTTTGTCTATGAGTTAAAGCCAGGTATAGTCTCGAAGAAGTGTGGGGAAGGTGACACCTCCACCATGAATAGAAGCATTGAAGCACATCATGAACTGGTGAAGGAGTGCGCATACAACTACTAACACTCGGTTTGATCTTTCTTGACTCACTCTTATGCTTCTTGAGTTTTACACTTGTTATGCACTTGCTTAACCCTGCAAATTAAAAAAGAACCAAACCACACTTTGAATTAACTTTGAAAAGTGACATGTTCATAACATATTCGAGATAGAGGCTTGCATAGAGATTGTTCCAAATACATACACTTATGCTTGTGGGAAGATATCTTCATAGGACAATCATATTGACTAAGTTGTTGTGGAGTGTGATATAGTTTCGGCTTAGAAGTCTTACCAGTTCTAGTCATGGTACTTGGAGATTTCATTTTGATAAATATCATAAAACCATAGTATCACATACTCCTCAATGATCATAAATTCCTACCAGAGCCATATATAGGATAGAAGCCTTCTACATTCACTACTTGTTGTTGTGTTGAGTTTGGTTGAACTTTGTGATCCTTGTGATAGATTTATCATACTTCCAAGATCAAGATTCACTTGCACGCCACATAAATATGCACTACTCCTACACTGGGAGTAGGCGCAAAACATGCCATTCCATTTAGATCCACCTAAAAATGTTCTTTCCTACACTGGGAGTGAGCAACAAAAACATCCTGATAGGTTTTCCATCCACCCAATAAATGCTCTAGTCCTTGTTGCTATCTCTCAAAAAGTTTTGTTGCCAAGAGGAGAGCCATGAGCTATGCAAAAGTATTTTGAAAAAAAAGAAAGAAAGAAAAAAGGGGGAAGTTGAAACAATGGGTACTTAGATGCTCGCCTCCCTAAAAAAAAGAGAAGAGAGAAAAGAAAAAAATAAATAAGATAGCTCATGCTCTCTGGCAAGGTTTCCAAGTGTCAAAAGAGAGATATGTTTTCAACGAGTAGAGTAGAATTAGGTTTTGCCACTTCCACCATATATCCACACACATGCATGTCTTGATCTAAGAGTATAACATTTTGATCCTAGGATCCGAGTTTTGACTTTACAATATATACGACACAAGTATGCAATCAAGTTTGTCCCTACCTAAGCTCCACATAAGCCTTAGAAGTAGGTTGAGAAAGAAAGGCAATTTCACACTCTTGCCTTGGTAAGGAATCATACACCATTGAGCGACTGAGAGTTTCATTTGAGGAGTATAAGTGATCTATGATTTTTCTTTATGAAAATATTAAAAACTCCAAGTTGCTAAGATGAGAATTTGGGATGATAACTTTGCTTCGAGAGCTGTTCCACTTTTCAACCACCTAAGGATATATGCTAGCCAACGCCACAAATCTCACCTGTATAAGGAATGCTTTGGAACAACCTTTTTGCTAGCGACATATCTTGAGATGTTATGATCATGCTTACTTCTATCTTTAGACTTTACTCGAGGACGAGCAAAGAGCAAGTGTTGGGGAATTTGTTGATGGCCCTTAATGTCAATTATAACCCATCAACTATTGCATATAATAACAAGAAAAGAATCATGAACCATAGTTGTAGGGTTTGATTCTAACAAGTTCCACGAGTTTTGGTGAATCATTGTTTCTACAGGTACATACTGGAATAGTTATCAAAGAGAGCCAATATGACAGTATAAAAGTATCTCAAATGATGGATTAGAATGCACCATTGTGACGGGCTCGTCGAGACGATCAAAATGGATATATCATTTGCCTTTTTCGGAGTTCCGGATGAAAAGATATCAATTCCACCGCGGGGGCTGCACTAGAAGACTCCAGAAGGCGCGAGAAGACACCACGACGAACCGGACCGCCAGTGGGCCTGGAGTGGGACCGGCCGGTCTGGCTCAGCCGCCAAATGGGCCCAGCTTTGGCCCAGGTGCTCCACCGCCTTAGGGTTTCAATCTCAGCCGCCCGCCAATGTCGGTTTGATCCAAGGGCTCACGTTAATCGCTCGGGTCTATAAAAGGAGCCCCAGACCCTAGGGGGGAGACATCCCATGAAACCCTAATTCATATTCTCTGAGGGAGACTCATCTGAGAGGGGTCCCTTGAATGGATCAACCTCTCAGGAGTCATTAGAAAATAGGGAGAGAGGAGAGGAGAGAGTAGAAGGTGGAGCCGGCCTGTCGGATCCCCTCAACTTTGTACCTCTACGGAGACGATTCGTCAACGATTCATCTTCAGGTTCTTCTGTTGGTAACTCTAAGTCTTCTATTTAATTAAGTTCAGTTCTTACTTTACTTTGCTTACGGGATCTCCGCTCTTATTGAGTGCTCTAGTTATTGCGCATAGCTAGAGTAGTAATCGTTACTGTAGACGTGGTGTCTAGACTAGTGTTTACCTAAGTTTGCGCCCAATTCTTATGGTTAGTTGTGGTAGCCTCTAGAGGTGACAGCTCTATTGGTCTTCGTATTCCACCACGTCGGAGTTGGTGTTCCGTAGAGCTTTAGGCAGCCTTCCCCAACTATTTTCTTCCCAGTCTTATTCGAGAGTTGGAAAGGTACTGTTGCTCCAAAGTAAGTTAAGTATAGTAAGCCTGATCCTTAGTTATCTAGTTGACCTAAGACAACCCCTCTCTACCCACCAAAAATATTTACCTTTTCTATCCTTAGACATTCTTGATTCGTTACTAGTACACTTCACGTTCCTCGTGGAAAATCGATACCTTGGAATACTCTAGGGTGAAAGCTACAGCGGTATCCGTGCGCTTGTGGATCTTTTCTGTTTGCGTTAAAATATACCAACACTTCCCAATTTAGAGACCATTTATCGAATGCTCTATCTTTCGTCCCAATCGGCAATATAGTTTTCCAAACCAGATCACCCTCTGCGAATTGCTTCACTTTAACCTTTTTGTTATAATATTTGGCAACGCATATCTTGTTTTCTCAATATTTTCAAGTGCCTTGAGACGAACTAGATGCAAATCTTCCAATTCATCCATCATTAGACTTTTATAGTCTTCTTTTTTCAAATCTTTTTGCAATATAACTCGTCTTGAACTTGACTGTAACTCCCATGGTAAAACAGCACGATGCCCATAAACTAACTCATAGGGAGATGTTTGAGTAGATCCATGACAAGCCATTCGGTAAGCCCACAAAGCTTCATTGAGAACCAAATGCCATCTTCTTGGTTTCTCATCAATTTTCTTCTGGATGATCTTGATCATAATCTTATTTGATGCTTCTGCTTGGCCATTGGCTTGTGCATAATAAGGAGAAGAATTATACAACTTAATCCCCATGTCTTTGGAAAAATCACAAAACTCTAAGGAAGTAAACTGAGTCCCTTGATCAGTTGTTATAGATTGAGGGATTCCAAACCTGTGAATTATATGTTCCTTAACAAAACTGATCATGTTTTCTGATGTAACTTTCTTCAAAGGAATAGTTTCAACTCACTTGGTAAAATAATCTGTGGCCAAGAGTACAAACTTATGTCCTTTGCTAGAAGGAGGATTAATTTGACCAATTAAATCTATGCCCTATCCCCTGAATGGCCAAGGTCTGATTATTGGGTTCATAGCAGATGTTGGAGCCTTTTGAATATTACCGAATTTTTGACAATCTTGACACCCCTTGTAGTATTCAAAACAATCCTCTAGCATGGTTGGCCAAAAATAACCAGTCCTCCTAATTATCCACTTCATTCGGTAAGCCGATTGATGTGCACCACACAATCCTTCGTGTACTTCATACATCATCTTTCTGGCCTCTTCTTGATTTAAGCATTTAAGTAATACTCCATCTATGGATCTATAGTATAACTGCTCATCAAGAAGTACGAATTTGAGGGCTTTGTACCTGAGCTTTCGGGAAACTTTCTGTGATGGATTTTTTAGATAATCGGCAACCTCATACCTCCAATCATCAACAACTTGATCAGTATTGAAAACATTCTCATCTATAGCAAGAATTTTCTGATTCTCACGATATTCGAAAGTAGCTTGAGCTAACTTATTTGCTTCTTCGTTGTGCTCTCTAGGGATATGATGCAAGGTTACTACCTAAAAATTCTTCAAAAGTTCCCGGCACTCCTCATAATATTCTCTTAATATGTCATTCTTGCACTCATCTTGGTGACATCAATTGGTTAATCACCAACTCAGAATCCCCAAAGATTTAGACAAAGAACGACTTTTTATCTCTATAAGAAGCCGAAGCCCTCTAAGTAATGCTTCATACTCCGCTTGATTATTAGTAACATAAAATTCAATGGGAATAGCATATTTAAAGGTTACTCCTTGTGGGGAAATCAAGAAAATACCAGCACCACCACCTTTGCTACAGGATGAACCATCGAAGAATAAAGCCCAAGGTATAATGCTTATCATTTCAACAGAAAGATCACGATGTTGGGTAATAAAATCAGCAACAATTTGACCTTTTACCGCTTTCACCGATTCATACTTTAAATCAAATTCTGACAAAGCCAAAATCCACTTGTCAATCCTTCAATTCAAAATTGGCATCGATAACATATGTTTTATTACATCAAAATTTGAAACCACCATGCATTCGGCATTTAACAAGTAGTGCCGAAATTTGGTACATGAATAATATACACACAAGCAAAGTTTCTCTGTAGCTGAATATCTTGTCTCTGGATCCAACAGTTTTCGGCTAAGATAAGCTATCACCCTCTCCTTTTCTTCAAACTCTTGCATGAGGGCCGATCCTATTGTTAGGCTATCGGCCGCCACATACAACTTAAAAGGCTTGTCAAGTCATGGAGGTACCAGCACGGGTGGCGCCTTCATGTATTCCTTGATTTCATCAAAAGCCTTTTGTTGTATGTCACCCCATACAAATTCTTGACCTTTCTTGAGTTTCAATAATGGAGAAAAAGGCAAGACTCTTTTCGATAAATTGGATATAAATCTTCTCACAAAATTAATCTTGCCAAAAAGCGGTGATTGTAATTCCGTGAGATTGGTTGGAGGGACAACTTTATCTATTGCTTCCATGCTCTTTTTCCTAACTTCAATCCCTCCTTTATGAACCAAAATCCTAAGAACTCACCAGCCGAAACTCCGAAAGCACACTTGTTTGGATTCATCTTCAAACCATGCTTTCTAGTACACTCTAAAGTCTTTCTTAAATCGGCTAAATGCCCTTCATGGTTTGGATTTGACAACTACGTCATCAATATAGATTTCCACAACCTTGCCGATCAATTCATGGAAAATATAATTTATAGCTCTTTGATAAGTTGCACCGGCATTCTTTAACCCGAATGTCATGACTATCCATTCAAACAGACCAATATGACCGGGGCATCTGAAGATTGTCTTTGAGATATCTTCTATTGCCATGAAAATTTGGTTATAACTACCATTCCCATCCATAAAGCTGATGACCTCATAACCAGCTGCTGCATCTACCAGTAAATCGGCAACTGGCATCGGGTATCCGTCTATTGGAGTGGCTTTATTAAGATCTCTGAAATCTATACAAACCCTCATCTTTCCATTCTTCTTGTACACTGGAACCATACTTGAAATCCACTCTGCATACCTGCATGGCCGAATGAAGTTTGCCTCTAATAATCTTTCAATCTCTTTCTTCACATCGGCCAATACCTCCTCCTTATAAATCTTCCATGGAGGTTGTTTGTAGGGACGATATCCGGGCTTAATAGGTAATCGATGTTCAACAATAGAGCGATCCAATCCGGGCATCTCTATGTAATCCCAAGCAAAGCAATCTTTAAACTCTTTTAGAAGATTTATCAATTGTAATCTATACTCTGGACTCAAATTTGCACTAATGTACATCGGCCTTGGTTTAGTACCATCACCAACATCTATCTCTTCCAACTTGTCGGCCGACATAAAACCACGTCCCAGCTTTCCTTTGTTGCCATCGATCAGATTATCCATTAAAAATTACTGTGAGAACCGACTGCTTGGATTGGCTGTTGATCCCAGTTGAAGACATTTGCAGGACCTTCTCCCCACACTTTACCAGAGAAACAATCAATGCCATCATATTCCCAATAAGCAGGCTCCGTAGTAGCAACACTTACAGAATCATCAGCGTGAACAACTTCAATATCATCTCTAACCCACTGAATTAGAATTTGGTGCATGGTTGAAGGAATGCAACAATTGGCATGAATCCAATCTCTCCCTAGAAGCAGACTGTATGCCCCCTTGCCATCAATAACAAATAATGTAGTGATCAAAGTCTTTGACCCAATCATCAACTCAACATGCACGGCTCCACGGGTGTTAGAAGGATTGCCAGCAAAGTCTCTGAGAACCATGTCGGTTTTTAACAAGTCTTCACTTGTCATCCCAAGCTTCCTGAAGGTAGTATATGGCATAATATTGATAGCAGCACCTCCATCAACAAACATTTTAGTCAGAGGCTTGCCATTAACGTATCCCTTCAAATAAAGTGGTTTCAAGTGACGATACTTGACTGGCTTGTCAAAAATTGTCTGCTGTGTCAAGACAAGCTGGGCCATTAAATCTTGAAACTCACTTTCATCAAAATCGGAATACACTTCTTCTTGAACATCATGGCCTTCGGGAGCTATGAACTCTGATGGAAGGAAAAAGGCCATGCATGCATCACTTGAGGGATCGTGTTCATCAGGTTTCTTTTTAGGACGCCATATCTGCTTCTTCTCAACAGCTGCTTGTTTTAGCTCCTCGTTCCTCAAACGCTGAACTCTTCTCTTTTGGCTCTTCCTCAGTCCTGGAGGGCACCACTGTCCTTTCTGCCACACATACTCATGGGGATCTTCCTTTCCATTGTATCCTTTATAATGAGTCTAATTTTGATCTGCAAACCTCTTCCTTTGCTGACTCTCAAAACTGTCTATTTTTAAGCGCCGATCGTCCTCAGGAAACTGCATTCCAAGTCTTTCATGGACCGGACGGCGGTTGACTCGAGACTGTCTGTACCCAAAATATTGATCACTGCATTCAGGACAATTATTTCTAGCAGGCAACTTTAAGCCTTCATTCCAACAATGTTTAAAGAATGAACACCCCCAATGAGACTGCTCCATCTCTCTCATGTGTTCTTCTTGCTCCTTCGATACACCTCTTCTTCATATCTTTGGCGTTCTTCCATAAACCGTTGTTCTTTGTAAAACTCCCTCTCTTGCTGCGTCTGCCATTTATTCAATAGAATGCGTGATGTAACCCTAGGCTTAGAAGTCTCACCCCTTCCGGTTTGGCTATTTTTGAATCGAACTCTTTGCTTCAGCTCCTCACTTGTAATCTGCTGATTAGGGTCAACAGTACCACTCTTTTTTGCTTTGTCAGAGGTTAACACTTTCACCTTGCCTTTACCTTTAGGATCATTTGCAGAGACCATATTCACAGAGAAAGAAATCATATTCTGAGGAAAAGGCTGACCATCAACCTTCATCTTACCATCAAACTTTAGATGTCCCTCTTGGATAGCTTTCTCAATCCACACTCTCAACACTCGGTAATCATTGATAGAGTGAGAATTAGTGTTATAGTAGCCATAATACTTCTTGTCTTTCACCCCTTCAGGTTGCAGCATGGGATGTCCTTCTGTTAGTTTGATGCGTCCTTCCTTTACTACCAGATCAAAGAGCTTGTCTGACTTAGAGACATCAAAGTCATAAGTTCCCTTTTGTTGCCTTAAGCAGCGTTGACTAACTTAAGTAGTCTCTTTTGTCCAAACTAGTTCAGCTGCAGCTATCTCGTCTTCATCATCATACTCAGCCGCTTCTTCCAGAAAGCTTTGATACATCTCATTAGCAACATTTCCCTTTTGGAAGCGGTTATCTCTCCTGAACCCTTGAGCTTGATTACTCATAGCTGCCGGTCGGCCGTGAAAGTTGACCAAGGTCATCAAACTCCATGCCAAATAGTTTCTCTCGATATTAATTTGCATGCTCTATCGCCATCCCCGGCAACCGATCATCTGGGAAATTCAGAGAATAGCAAAGGTTCTTGGTCTCTCTCCGAACCTACAAAGATACTCCTGTGGTGTCTCGTTAGCCTTTTGTCTCAAACTCATAAGATCAACTAGCTTCTTCTCATTAGTACCCGTGAAGAAATATGCATGAAATTTCTGCTCTAGCTCTGCCCTTGTGCCAATGGAATGAGCTGACAAAGATGTAAACCATGTGAAAGTTGGCCCTGTAAGAGACAAAGAAAAATACCGAATTCTCCAAGCTTCATCTGTAGAAGCTTCCCTGAGCTGCATCAAGTACCGACTGATATGCTCTAAGATGCTAGTATCATCTTGACTAGAAAACTTGGTCAAATCTGTTGGAGGCTTCACCCTTGGAGGAAGTGCCACTCTGTTGTACCACTCTGGATAAGGAGACTTGTATGAATAGGACTGATTCTTTAGCTTTAGGCCAAACTGATTCTGCATCATATCAACCATCCTATGCATGATGATATCAATGCTTGAATTTGGAGTTCCCTGCACCTATCTTCCAGAAGGTAGCCCTGACGCACTCTTGTACCCTGGATTCGGTAAAGCATCCAAAGCACTATAATCAGTAAATTCGTGATATCCATCACCATACATATTCCTTTGCAGCCTATTTGATGCTGGAGACACTTTGAAAGCTGATGGTGATACATCTCCTATTGTACCAAATATCACCTGGCCATAGGTAGGAGGCCGTTGTTTCTCATTGGGAGCTGGTCCACCTTTGTTTGAGCCAGATGCTCCATCATCTCCAGCAGGCTTCTCTTGATACTTTGGCACATTGAAAAGTGTTGGTCCGTGGATTGGGCCAACATTTTCTTCAAAGTACTTATCGCCGTTGGCCGAAGGTACTAACCATGATTGCACGAAAGGTGTTCAAAAAAAGGCTGTGTGATGATTTGTCATAGTTTCTCCTAAAGCCTTGTGAACCAACTCTGACATCTTCTGAGCATCCTCCTCTTCAGTGAAATCAGATTGGTGTGGAAGAAGAAATCTCGGCAACGTTTGTCTTTGGAAAACCTTGTTGCTTTTATTCTTGGAAAAGGACATCAAGCACTTCTGTTGAAATTGCTCACATGCTTGCTGCACCAATTCCCTTGAATTCTCCGGCAACTCATCCATGGTTACATCTAGAACGTGATTGTTGTTGATTTCGGGCATCTTGAACGAGCGGTGTCCCACCGGCGTGCCAAAAAAGTGTGTTGACACAAAATGTGGCGCACCGTGCCTCACACACGCAAGCGAAAAAGCGTGGCTTCAATCGGGTGCCCGTACGGTTTGAAATCGAAGCGTGCCGATCAATTTGACTGGCCCGACAAGGGATAAAGATTGTTAAATACAAAATCGAAACATGCCGGATGAGACCAGACAGTTCCGTATATACGGCCCTGAAGCCACTTACGACGACATACAGCTATAGAAGCTATCTGCCAACATGCTCATAGATCATTCGGCTAGTATAAAGATAGAACGTGTAAAACATTGATTGCCGAATACGTATGCATGGGAAACATATTTGAACAAGTTAAAGCTGATCATTAATTGAAGCATAACCAATCTTGGCAAACTAGCTGAATTGGGGTCCATGAAGAAGGAACAAACAAGCTAGCTAGCACGAATAAACCTATCAAAAACTCGTATCTGCCGCACGACACTTAGCTCTATCAAGGTTTAAATGCTTTTAACGTGCATGAACCCACGACATGTAACAACCTAGATTGATCTAATTCGGCTAGGTAAGCATATGATCTATCTATCATGATGATATGAAGTAAGAACGTTTAAGAACAAATAGATCTATAAAAGTAGAAAGCCAAAACTTATCAATCTAGATTGGATAAAGGAGTGTTACAAATATATAAAATATTAAAGACATACAACACGTGATAACTTAATGAATCTACTAAATTCTGCCAAATCTAACAGAGCCGATAACTATCTTGCTTTGCTAAGCTATCAAGCAAATGCCTGCCGCACGGCCATCTAGTCGAGATAAACAAAGCATAAGCAAAGACCTCTTGATTGTCAAGCAAACGCCTGCCGCACGGCCATCCAGTTGAGACAAACAAGACTACTTGCATCAACGTCTAAATCCATGATAACAAGGTTGTCGGAACTTACGGAGGTCGACGGATCGATGGTTCCTCTCGAAGAACTCGATGACACGACAAAGGACTCGAAACTTGGCACGGGGCCGATTGTATTGATTTGGTTGTGAACTCCTCTTTACAATGGTCGAGGGTTTATATTTATACCCCGGACGAAACATGAGTCCTAAAAGACTACGATTACAAAATACCAAAGAAGGCTCAAAAGTGTAACGATCTTAGTTCTAATCCTTCTCGGAGTCCTTCACTATTATGATTCTTTCCTTCTAATTGGCTTTTACTTGCCACCTTTTCGCTTCCCGAATAGAGCCACCACCTTCAAGGATAGCCGACCGCGCGAACACTTGCCGAATTGCCTAGAATCAGCCGACCGCACGAGTGTTTGCCGAATGCTCTGAACACTTGCCTCCCGCGAGCTTGCCGTGTACTGGCCCACCTGTCATCTTCTCAGCCTTTACCAAAATCTAGTGTTAACAAATTCTAGTGCTAAGTAATTGCAGGTAATTAATTGCTTCATCTAGAGAGTTTTTTACACTAAACTACACTACTAAGTACTGCAGAATTTAAACAAATGAATACTGAAATAAATACTAAAATAAATGATAGAATGTGTACAGAGGTGAAGGATGCTCACCTCGCGGGGATCTCCCCCAAGCTGCATATTGTTGTACTCAATAATGTGGTGGAGGTGGCGGTGGGTACCCCATATGGTGTATCAGGTACTCCAACCTGGTGTGTATGCTTCTTCTTGTCCTTGGTGTAAGCTGCTTTCGAGCTGCTGGTCCGCCCGATGTTGCCACTTGTTCTCTTTGGTGAAACCTCGTGCGGTGCAAGGTGTCATTCATCGTATCTTTGTCCCTCTTTTGAAAGTTAGTGAGATGAATAGACATGGCAGAGAAATCATTAATAGGAGTCTCAAAATGTTGTTCAGGTGGCGGTACATAATCATTTGCTAGTGGTGCATGGAACGGATACGGTCCACCAGTGGTGTAATCCGTATTTCCGCGCATAGAAAATGATGCACAGCCTCTCTGAAAATCCTGTCCGGTGTTATCTGGCTCCTGTGTAGGGAATGTTCCCCACCGTGTGGATGTAGATGACTCTCCTTGGCGATATGCGGCTTGGTCCCCCATCCCGAGTGGGTGGACCATGGCGATGTGGCTCATGTGATGCACCGGATCATCAAAGTTAGTGTAATGAAAATAAAATTTGGACCCGATGGTCTTTGGGTCGGGTCCTGTGTCTTGAGTCCAGGCACCCTGCTGATGCGTGCTATTGGACACTTGCCAATATCAGTTCTCTCCAGAAAAGTAAAACTATCAACAGAATAATTCCCTGTCAGGCAGCTCATACTCATTTTGATAGTTCTTATAAATCATGACTATTTTATTGTCCCGGCGTTTCAACATATGAGCATGAAAGAAAAAGTCATATCCAATAATTCTACGGGCATCAGGAATAAATGTGAGTGCAGCCTTTGACAATAAATCTAATCTCGTAGCTAAGCGTGTAATCCAAGATGTGAAAGAAATGCTGCACTTTCTCATAGGAGGAACGGTTTTTAGTAGCTTAACATCATTTTTACAGGTGATGCTTTTCTCTTTTTAATCATGATGTATAATAAATGCAATTCATCATGTCTGATAGTATTTAATTCCTCTCTAGGAAAGAAAGTGAAAGCTAGCCATTTAAGCATAAACCTCAGTGTTGGATGGTGGACTTCCTCAGTGGTATATTTTTGTTTACGTTCTGGTTTCTTAGCAGTGATGCTCTCCTAAAAATCGTCTTTATTAAAATCTCGGCGAACATCAGCTATATTCACTACACACTGATCAGAAAATCCTAATGCTATACTGAAGGTTTTCCATGTGAGAGTAAAAGGTTTGTTGAACATTCTAAAACGAACATGGTCATCATCAAAACCTAGGGAGCTAATAAATTCTATGGTGAGTAACTTGCTACCCTACTCAGTGACTTCCCATGCATCTTCCCATCCAATCATTCTAAAAATGAGCTCAAACTCAGAATCCATTCCGGTTTCATGGAGCAAAGCATCATCAAACAATGGGGTATGAGTAAACTCTTTTGTCTTAACCACATTGAATATTTCAACTTGAGGCCTAAGTGGTAATGAAATTTGGTTTAAGTTTGTTAATTCATACCTCTCTTCCTGTTGGGAAGAGGATGACGGGGTGTGATACTCGGGCGGTGATGGAGGATCGACGTCCATTCTGGAGCCGATAAATGAAGGCACTCAAGATGACGATTGGCTTTGGGTGCTGCAGAAGGAGAGTGTTCTCCCAAGGCTCCTTACTGCACCTTTGAGTCTTCGATTCATCTTTGTCGTAGAGCGAAGAACATGAAGAAACAAAGCAAGAATAACAAGAACACAAGAACTTGAAAATGATTAGGATTAGCAAATCAAAGAGAGAAGAGAGAAAGGTTCCTTGTGATGAACTTGCAAATTGCTTTCTCTCCTTTTCTTCTCTCTTTTTTCTTGCTAATTAATAGGTGATTTTGGTAGAATGAAGTTTCATAGTGAAACAGAGAGGAGGAAATGAGCTCTCGGTGTGTGAGTGAGTGAGTGAGTGAGGGGGTGAGAGAAGTGGAGAGCAGAGAGGAGGATATGGGGCGTCGGCTAGCGTGGTGGTGGGGCCGGCTGGCCCCACCTGCTGGCCCTCTCCTTTCTCTGGTGCCGACAATAGTCTGAATGTGATCAATTCCCTATGCTCTAGGTAGTGCTTTCGGTGGCAGGCAAAGATGGAGGTGGTATAAGCATGTGAGTGATAATTGGAATTTTTGGATGGTGGTGAATAATTGGTGGGTGTGATGTGATGTGTATGGGTCCCACATGTCTCCTGTATTTATATCGTATAATGACACAAGAATGAAAAACTAAATTACTTTTATGAATCTATGAAAAATAAGAATTCTAATGATAGTATTTTTATAATTTTTACGCCATCACAAGTAAATTTCACTAACGGGGATTTTTTACTCTCCGTTATTCATAATGTCATGGGGCTTAGGTTTTATATATGGCATGCTTATTTTTATTTCTTTTTAATAATGCAATTGGTAAGAAAATAAATATGCTATTTAATGTGAGAATTTAAATTACTCGATAACTACCGAGTTACCTCCCGGCGAAGGTTCGAGGTTTTTAAGTCCATTGACTTGGACTTCTCCAATTGAATTATTCTTCTTGATTGATCTCTGAGGTCGGAGATGTTGCTGCACCTTGTTCCTCTTGATCCTTCAGAGCTTTGCATTGTTTGGGTCTTGGCCTGAATGCGAATCGCTCTTCTTGCCCATTGATGGTGAAGATGATTTCTCCAGCTCCAACGTTGATGGTTGCATTTGCAGTGTTTAGGAATGGTCGCCCAAGGATAAGAGGTATCTTCCTCTCTTCCTGCATGTCAAGTACTACAAAATCTACAGGAATGAAAAAGTTGCGGACTTTTATCGAAATATTTTCTGCTATTCCTGCAGGATAGCGGACTGATTGGTCGACTAGTTGCAAGCACATCGAAGTTGGTGTGAGTGTGCAATGGTCGAGCTTGTCGAAGACCTGTCTTAGGCATGACGCTGATGCTTGCTCCAAGATCACATAGGGCATTCTCGAACATCTGGTTGCCTATTGAGCAATCTATAGTGGGACACGCTGGATCCTTCTTCTTGACGGGAGAAGAATGTAGAATTGCCTCACTACATGCTTCTGTTAGCTTGATGACTTCGGTAGAGGGTAGTGGTCCCTTGTTGTTGAGGATGGTTCGGAGATACTTCGTGTAGGTAGGTACCTGCATGGCATCTAACAACGTCTACAAACTTACTGAATTGATTGTCGGTTTTGATACTTCTCCTTCATGGGAATGGTAGGAGAGTAGTATCATGAAAGTCTTGCGTCAATTCTGGCTCTTGTGGATCAACTGGTGGTGACGGTGCTTCAACGTCTTCGTCTCTATTGTTCTTTTCAACTTGTTTGTCTACCTGCACAGAATGTGAAGGTCTACGTCCCCCTTCTAGGTAAGGCGGATCACATGTAACCTTACCTCCTCTAGTAGATATTCTTTTAATCTGTTCATGGTTAATGGCAAACAGAGTTGAAGCTAGATGTGTAATTTGTGATTCTATCTTTTTATTGAACATTATTTGATCTTTAACTGCTAGAGAGAAATTATCCAGCTTTGAATTTATTCCTTCTAACATTTTATCATTAAAAGCAAGCTTCTTATAGATACTCTCATTAATTCTAGCTTGTTCTAATATCAATTCTCTCAAGGGTGGTTGTCTTTGATTTGAATTGTAATTACTCTAGTACTTACCTTGACTTGTTGCCTGAGGTTGACTCCATTCTTGCTTTTTGAGGATTGCACTAATGTCTTCTTCATATTGTTCTTGAGAATTGAATGCATCTTGAATAGCTTGACGATCTCTTTTGTAATTATCCCTCTACTCTAGCCAGTTCAATAATACGTCCATCTTGGTTGATAATGCACACAGCTCCTCTAGAACTTTTTCACTCTTATGGCATGTCTGAGTGTTGAATGTCCAATTCTGATTTTCTGCCATCCTTGCCATAATAGCATCAACTCTTCTAGGGGTGAGTGACATTAATGATCCTTTAGCAGTGGTATCCAATTGCTCACATGACCTTTGGTTTAGTCCATGGTAGAATGTTTGCATGAGCAACCACTTTTTCATTCCATGATGCAGGCAGTCTGATATGTATCCTTAAAAACGCTCCCACGCTTCTGGAATAGGTTCACCTTTCTGCTGATGAAATTCTGAAATCTTGCCTCTTAGGACATTGGTTCGGCCTATTGGGAAAAACTTTTCTAGGAAAGCTTTCGAACATTCTCCTCATGTCTTGACTTGATCTTTACTCTGATAAAACCACTGCTTCGCTCTTCCTTCTAATGAGAAAGGAAATAAGCGGAGTAGCACGACATCTTGAGGATTGCCCTGGATGTCAATGGTGTTGCCAATCTCTAGAAAATTTTGTAGATGAGCAATAGCATCTTCATCCTTCTTTCCACTGAATATGATAGCTTGCACCATTTTGATGAGGCTTGGATTGATATCGTAATCATGTTCTCTGATCCAAGGTTGAAAGTTGGACCAATGCGAATGTTCTCGGTGCTTGGAGCAGAGAATTCACGCAGAGTCTTCTCAGCCATTGCTTCTCAAAATGATGTAAGACCCTTCTTCCTATGGTTGTTCCTGATAAGAGTTAAAATACTACAACCAATCCTGCACTTACCCTATAAAAATAGCTAGATAAAACACGGGTAAGTCTGCTAAAGCAAAAGGTTATGATGTAGGTATAATTTAATATTTTGTTTTCTATAAAATGATTCTATGAAAGATTTACTCCTATGAAATTCTAGAAAATGTATATATCCTGGCGAATCAATAAATCCTTATAAATTATCCTAACGAATAAAATTGCCATCCCCAGCAACGGCGCCAGAAATGCTTGTTGGTATTTTTAACATCACTTCATGTTAAGTTGTCATCCCTAACATGATGCCAAAAAACCAAGGATAAAAATAATCTACACGCACTGACTCTTAATAGAATATATCGGCAAGCGCACAGATAATTCTCCCGTTGTAGCATTTCACCCAAGAAGTATTCTGAGTATCGTTGATTTATTTTATGCCAAAAGGATAAAGGAGCATTCTATTCATTAGGAGTGGGCAACTTATAAGGATTAAGGGAATTATGTAAATCTATCATAGCCAATTACTCTAATGCTTTAGCGATAACTAGTCAACAGTATGATAAATGATAACTGAGTAAAATGAGGTAAACGGTATTCTAGAGATATAATATAGAGACTCACTAATGTAGCAAAACAATCTCGAGATTCGGTTAGAGTAAAGGAAATCTATGTAATTACTAATATAAAGTCTATAGCCTACGCCATGCTACACATTTTCATCTATAGTGTAACAAACTCAGAAGACATCATAAGGAGCATCAACTAATGAGGATTTTAAGACACAAGGGTCACCTCCTTCGTGACCGTGCTCGGCTAGTCCTACGTACGGGGGTGGACTACAGAGGAACCAACGCAGCTGTCACCTACACGGACTACCACACGACCCGGCACATTAGGGTGCCTCCGTAGGTACACAATATATCTAGACACTATGTCTACATAATGCACACCACCTAACTCACTCGAGTACTGAATCAGGCGCTTTACGATCATACAACAATAATCATCATCAATCACAACTATATCGAATATGCAACTAGAATAAACTAAGAACTGAATAAGTAGCAATATAATAAAGTAGATCAAAGTCATAATGAGATACAAGATAATATTACCAATCTCCAGACGAACAGATCTGGAATCCCGAGTGGAGCGCCCAACTCTACTTGAACCTTGCTAGACGCCTATACTAAGAACTTAAAGAACTAGAGCTCTACTTCTAATCTTTGGAAACCCTAACTTCTGACTACTCTTGACAAATGAAGCAGGAGGAATGAATTGGTTCCCTTCTGAAGAGGGGTCTGCCCCTTTATTTATAGCCCGGTGGAGTGCACGCGCGCCGCAGGATCAAACCGACATAACCAAGGGCCAGGATGCATCGTGGAGGCGGTGGAAGAAGCTTCTGGAAGGGGGCGGCCAAACCCTAACCCTAGGGGCCGGGTGGTGCCACGGTGGGCCGGACGGCCCCACCTGGTGAGCTCTGCCGGTCCCGCTGCTTCGGGTGTCTTCTAGGTCCTTCCTGACCCCGTTGGCGATATCCTTCCGTCGCGGATAAGTTTCATAGTTGTTGACGGTGGTTAACGTCAACTTTTCTTAGAACTTTAGACCCGAAGGAAAACATGAAAACACACAAGTCTAGGGTTTTAACTGACAATTTCCATGAGTTTTGCATATTCTATATTTTCCAGGGTTGTTTTCCGAAAAGCCGAAAAGAGGGATTCAAGTGCAGTAAAACCACAAAACTTATCCGCCACGGGAAATAGCTCGAGAAGACTCAGGAACCATCTAGAAGACACCCGAAGCAATGGGGGGTCAGGCCACCGCCAGGTGGGGCCGGCCGGCCCCACCATGGTGCCGGGCGGCGCCCTAGGGTTAGGGTTGCGGCCCCCTTCTGGAATGTTCCTCCACCGCCTCTCCTGATGCATCTCGGCCCTTGGTTACGTCGGTTTGATCCTGTGGCGCACGCTCATCCTACCGGACTATAAATACATGGGTAGACCCCCCTGGAGAGAGCCAATTCATTATTCATCAAGGCCTCAAGCCATCAAGCATCAAGAAGCCTTCTAGTTTATCAAGAGCCTTCTAGTTCATAGGATTAGTTAGCTAGATTAGAAGTAGAGGAGATCTAGTTCTTCATCGGGATCTGGAGCCCCTGGCGTCGATTTGGAGCGCAAGAGTTCGGTATAGATCTAGTTCTTAATTACTTTATTGTATTCATTATTCAGATTAGGGAGACTTTACTCTTAATAGTTTATATGTTCTTAATTGCAATAGTCATTGTCTACTTTGATTATATGTCTAGTTTAGTTACTTCGATCTTATTGAATTCATGTAATTGCTGGTATAGCGTTTATCCAATTGTACAATGGGTAGATGATAGACGATATGTAGACGTGGTGTCTAGATGTCTTGTTTATCTGCGAGTGCACCCTGACATGCCGGGATGTGTGGTAGTCTGCGTAGGTGACAGCTACGTTAGTTCCTCTGTAGTCCACCCTCCGTATGTAGGACTAGTATGGGCACGGTCGCGAAGGAGGTGACTCGTGTCTTAATACCCTCATTAGTTGATGCCCCTTTACATGTGATAATGATTTAGGATTGACTTAGCGATGATTACTAGATATAGTTGCACTAATTAAAGTTATTCATTGATGTAGTTATAGAATTACCTTAGATCTAACTCCCTAGTTTATCCAATGGCTAACTATGATTATGACGAGTAAGATGCTCGATGATTATCTTTAATTATGATACTTAATGATTATGCTATCACCCATATTTATCCATATTTATCTTGTGACCTCTGCCTGTTATGAATAGAGTAGATGACATTGGTAATATCATTTATTCATTCTATATAATTTCTTATCAATATAATAGATTATAGTTTATTTCATAGCTTTCCCAGTGGTATAAATATAAATCGACAACCTGGATGACTCCCTAGGTAAAATGCTATAACGGTATAATTATCAAATGCGCTTGTAGAACCCATTTAGTTTATATTCATATTACATTCATATCTTTTATATCTGCCTAGTCACATTAGTACATGTAAATCTATGAATATTTTATAGCAATATAATTAGGGATGACAACCTATTTCATGTTTAGGAATGTTAGTAATAAAGTGGTGGCTAGTTGCTAATGACAAGTTAATTGTATACCGAGCATTTCTGGCGCTGTTGCTAGGGGTAGGACTTATCTCTACTTCTTAGTAATGACGGTAGTAAATGTCAGCAATGGTGAAAATGCATTCTAATCCCTCTTTTCGGCTTTTCTGGATAATTCCCAGAAAATTAGACAATTTACCAAAACTCATGGAATTTGTCAGTAATAACTCCTATGTTTCTATTATTGATTCTTGTTGACGGTATAGAATTGGTACTTATTGATCGTCAACAATGACATAATGATTTTTTTCTAAGGTTCACGTGCTTGCCAGCACGCTAGTTCTCGTTGTGTCGACCACCACTTGGTGTTGGGCGAGCTAATAGGCTTCTAATGCCTAATCCTCAGGTGCCACTAGCAATTACCCACAAGTGAGGTAACTCGAAGACACGAGCAATCCACTAGTCACCTTCCGTGAATCTCCCACGGGGAATAGGCGCAAGAACCTCTCATAAATCACCGAGAGCCGGCCACGAACAATCACCAACACATGCCAAACATTCACCGCAACTCCAAGCCATCTAGGTGGTGGCAATCACAAAGAATAACAAGAAATCCCGCTACTCAACGATATCTAGTGCCACTGAATGCTAGAACTCTAAGCAAGTGCACTAAGGATCATTCCCAAACTCACTTTGGATGCATAATCAAGCAATGGATGAGTGGGAGAAGTTTGCTTTAGCTCACAAGGATGTATAACCAATAAAAAGTGCTAAGAGCATGAGCTGGAGTCGGCCACCACGCTTATATAGAGGGGCAACCCCTCATCCATCCATTACCCTACGCTGGGGCCTGACCGAACACGCAAGTCGAGCTAACTGGACACATCTGGTCCAGCATCCAGTCACCCATTAAGGTCCACATGTACTACCATTTGAATTCACCCATTGCTACGCAACGCCCAGCACACACTCATGCTCTTCATGTTGGCACCAAACACGTCCTATGGAACGACCGAACATGTGTTGACACACTTTAACATCACCATGGTACTAGGTTGTCATCCCTAGCAGTGACGTTACAAGCATGGTATTTAACTATGCAACTCTCTTAGAATATAAATAAAGTATCCACAAGCGCACAGATGAAATACCGTTGTAGCATTTTATTGGAAGTCAACAACCCAATTTTCGTATTTATTTAATCCACCAGGAGGAGCAATGGCTATAGAATATTGATAAATGTGTATACTCTAGATAAAATCCAAATGACATAAGACATACTTATGCGGTGGTAAGCCCAGTAGATATATATGATAAGTGTAGGACAATGATAAATCACTCAAAGATAGAAATAGAAACTCTCTAATGTAGCAAGGCATAAATAGGAAATTAGTTAAGAGAAGGAATTCTTATGTAGTGTCATATTTACTAAGTCTTTACATTTACTCTAGCACATATATTCTCATATATAGCATTGATGATTGTAGAATTACACACAGGGAACATTGCTACGGAGGTTTGAGAACATAGCACGCCCCTCCTTCGCAACCATGTTCTGCTAGTCTTATAAACAGGTGTGGAATACATAGGACTCAATAGGATTGTCACACCCACGATCTACCACCAAACCTGGCCTATAAGGTGCATCCATAGGTAAATAGTATATAAGCACCATGTTTACATAATGTCGACCACTTAACCCACTCGAGTAATAAGCTAAGCGCTTTACGATCATATGAGATAGTTCATCAGCAATCAATACTATATCAAGCAAAACACTAGAATAAACTAAGAACTTAATAAATTGAAACATAATAATAATTAAGATCAAAGTCATAATAAGAGGGATATAAAAGCTATACAAGCCTTCGAATGATGAATCCAAAATCCTGAGTGTAGCTCAACTCTACTTGAACCTTTGCTAGTAATGCTTAACTAGAATTTGAAGTATTGGAGTTCTATTCTAATTATCTGAGGATGGAACCCTAACTCTCACGAGGAGAGGAAATAATGAACTAGAATTTTTGGGCTCTCCTATCAAGGGGGTCCTGCCTTCCTATTATAGCCCGGGGGATGAACATGAGCCATCGGATCAAACCAACATCGAGGGATGACTCGGATTTCTCCTCAAAGGCGTTGGAGCTCATAGGGGGAAGTTGGCTGGAGTTCAGCCTTGAGTGGTCTGGCCAGCCTCATAGGGGGACCGATTGGTACCCCTAGGGTCCATATCGGTCCCGCCTCGGTGTGGTGTTTTCTGGTGTCTTCTAGAATTGTTCTGTGTTGTCGTGCGGTCCAATTTCATGTTGTATGTTCCGATATTATTCTAGGTTTACGTCTTTTCCTATTTAAACTGTAGAAACAGTAATTCACCAAAACTCATAAAATTTTGTCAGTGTAAACCCTATATCTATGTTGATGATCGTAATTATGTCCACTTTGATACTTAGTTGACATATGAATTTGGTACTTAACAACTGTCAACAACGCGCCAACAATGGCATCCGATCATAATCCAAAGACCTCTAGAACTTGCAAAACTCGACAGGACGCGTCTGGTCACTACTGACCGGAAGCATGGCGAGTCCGATGGCTTCCCTGGCCATCTCACACTCCTACGGTCATGTGTCATCACGACCGGATGCGTCAATAGAGCGCCCGGTCCACTAGAGTCCATTCATTTCTAGAGAGCTCCCCAAGAGCTCCTGGAGCGACCGGACGCGTCCGCAGCCACCCCAGCGGATGTGCAGCCAGCCTATAGAGCACCGACGCATCAGATCAAGCCGAGACCAACGTCCAGTCACTGCAATCTTCTCTGAAAACCTCTGAATTTCTCTCATGTGTCAACACCAAAGTGTCTAACCTTTTGCGTACGTGTGTTAGTATTTTTCAAACATTTTCAAGGGTTTTGATTAGCTCACTAGGCCTTAATGCATATGCATGGAATAAGAACACCTAGTGACACTTATATAACCGCTTTTGCATTAAGATCACCTCTCTTAATACTACGGCTATCTATCCTAATAACACACACCCTCTATGGTGTCTTGAGTGTCAAAATAAAAGATCCTATCAAGTTATACCTTAGCCTTGATCTCTCCTTTGTTTTTCTCTTTCTTCTTTTCCAAGTTGGAGCACTTGATCACAATCTTTTGAAGTTCACCATCACTACCAAGGCCCTCCATGTCTCTGCCACTTGTAATGGATCATTCTTTCTTTTGCTACACACACTTAGCCACAAAGAATTAGTCCAAAGGTTTCATCAATTATCCAAAACCAAACTAGGGCTTTCAACTGGCTTGATCTCACCGGCAGCCATAGGTTGTGACATTCGCCAGCCCGACGGTCGTGGCTCCTCCACCACCCCGGCTGCAACGACTCCTTCCCCATGGGCGGCGCGGCAACATCCACACAACATGGATGAAAATTAGGGGTCACACCCCTATGATTTATGGTAGCATACAACGACTATACAGAGAATCGGCCATTGGAGCTAAAGCTCCAAATGATCTAATCCATCTCCTCTCCTAGTGTAATGCTCTTAGCAAATACCAACACACATAGACATCAGTCTTTCTAAAACAGCTCTTCTAAAGTTAGCTTTAGCATTTGCCCATCCCACACTTGACTAAAGTTTTACCTCGTTGTTCATTAATTACATAAAGAGGCCAAAATTGAATAGCTAGACTAGAAGTCCCAAACCAATGATCTTCCCAAAATCTAACTTTCTTTCCATCTCCTACTAACCATTTGATCCCCATCCTAGCAGCTTTAAGAGCCCACATCACTCCCTTCCAAAAATGAGACACTGCAGTATCTCTACAACAAAGAATATTAGGACTGTTTGTATTGTATTTATAATCCACAATTTTGGTCCAGATATTATCATGTTGTAAGCCATATCAAAAAATCCAAGAACTAAGCAAAGACATGTTCAGATTTCTTATGTCAGGGATCCCTAAACCCCTTGTCTCTTTCTTCTGGGCCACCAGTTGCCAATTGACCTGATGGTGCCTATGACAATCCTTATTATTATTCCATAAGAAGTGAGCCATCTGTGAATTTATCATAGCACAATAGCCCATTTAGGGAACTTCACAATAGACATGAGATAAATGGGGATACTATCTAAACATGCTTTCAGGAGAGTTAACCTCCCAGCATAAGACAACCTGACTTTCCAACCTGCAATCCTTTTAATGATTTTATCTATTATGGGTTGTAGATCCTCTCTCCACAGATTAGTATAATGCAAAGGAACTCCTAAGTACTTTATAGGAAAGTCTCCTTTCTCAGAGCAATAGACTTTCTCATATTCTGCAACTCTTTCATCTGTAAGTCCCAAAGTCAGCAGATCACTTTTATAAAAATTAATTCTCATACCAGTCATTTCACTACAGCGGCTGCAAGTTTCTACGAGAGCCAATGTAACAAGCAAGAGTGCTATCATGGATTAAAAAATGGTGGTCAACAGGCCTGTCACGTTTAATGCTAGGGACAGGGCTGTTGTTGTCGACGTGAGTGTGGGCGACAGCCTTGTTGGTTTACTGGTGTTTGGCCGCCACCTTCCCCCTTGTTAATAGTCCCATGACAATACTGTTGATAATTGTTTTTTTCAAAACTGAGAGCTCCGTTGCAGTTACATATTACGCAATATTTGTTTATGCTTCAAGTGGACCATTGGATTGCTATTTTATTCTCTAGACCGTACAATTAATTTCTTGTTATTTCTTTTATTGTTTCTATATTTTTAATAAATCTCAGCTATTTTTATGAGATCCACTTGTGAGTTATTTCTATCAACGTAGTATACTTAATGGTGAATAATAAAAAACAAAATGTGTTGGCACAAAATCTGCACCCTGCGCCAAGCACACAGCAGTTTAAAAAGCGTGACTTCAATCGGACAGCCGCGGTTTGGAGATCCGGAGCGTGCCAGTCAGTTTGACCTGAAAACTGACAAGGGACAAAGAAACTGTTAAATACAAAATCGGAACGTGTCGGATGAGACCAGACAGTTCCGTATATACGGCCCTGAAGCCACTTACGACGACATACAGCTATAGAAGCTGTCTGCCAATCATGCATGTGATTCATTCGGCTAATATGAGGGTGAAACACGTAATGCATTGATTGCCGAACGTGCATGTATGAGAAGACATGTTTGAGCAAGTGAAAGTTAACTATGAATTGAAGCATAACCAAGCTCGGCAATACGGCCGACTCGGGGTCCATGAAGAAGGAACGTGCAAATTATCACGACTAAACTAATCAAAGACCTGCATCTGCCGCACGATACCCGATCCTATCAAGGTCTAATTGTTTCTAACATGCAAGAACCCGCAACATGTAACAATCTAGATTGATCCAATTCGGCTACGTGAGCATACGATCTATTTATCATGATAATATAAGAGTAAAGAACATTAGAGAGCAAATAGATCTATAAAATAAGAAGCCGAAACCGATCAAATCTAGATTGGGCAAAAGAGTGTTACAAATAAATAAAATATTAAAGTCATGCAACACGTGATAACTTAATGAATCTACTAGATCTTGCCAAATCTAACAGAGCCGATAACTAATCCTTGAGCCAGATCCTAGCCTGCCGCACGACTCACGATCTAACCAAGAATCGATAACTATCTTGCCTCGCTAAGCTATCAAGCGGGACTTTTGCCGCACGGCCATCTAGTCGAGATAGACAAAGCATAAGCAAAGACTTCTTGATCATCAAGTAGACGCTTTGCCGCACGGCCATCCCATCGAGACGAACAAGACTACTTGCATCAAGATCTAAATCCACCGCATGATACTAGACATGATAGCAAGGTTGCCGGAACTTACGGAGGTCGACGGATCGATGGCTCCTCTCGAAGAACTCGACGACACGACAAAAGGACTCGAAAACGTGGCACGGGGCCGGTTGTATTGATTTGATTGTGAATACCTTTTACAATGGTCGATGGTCTATATTTATACCCTGGACATAACATGAATCCTAAGAGATTACGACGTACACAATATGCTAAAGGTAACTCAAAAGTACGGCGAGACTCTTGCTATAATTCTCTTCGGAGTCCTCGATTATCGTTTTTCTCCTTCTATTCGGCTTCTCGCTTGCCACCTTTCGTTTCCCGAATGGAGCCACTGTCTTCAAAGATAGCCGACCGCACCAATGCTTGCCGAATCACCCAGAGTCAATAGCATATCCGCTTGCCGAATAGCTCAAAAAGTTAGCCGACCGCACGCTCATTTGCCGAACGCGTTGGATTTTACGCTTTCTCATAGACTTTACCGAATCGGCCCATCTGTCATTGGTCTTTACCAAAATCCAGTGTTAACACATGCCCCCTCAATTTCGGGATAAAAGTAATTTTGTTCTGGAATTGAACACAGACTCTTTTCTTATTTAGGTCAACACTGTTCAACTCCGTAGCCGCCACTCAAAATCTGATCCTTCTTCGTTCTAAATTCGAGCCTTCTTTTAATCCCCAATGGCGACCCTTGATGGAGTTCCAGAGGTATTTTTGATTCCTTTCATTTATTCGGCAAATTTTTCTTTGATCTTTCACCTCTCCTGATTCCCTTTCGGCCGCATTGTCTTTTTGAAGGAGTACAAGGACGGATTTTTGATCCCTTATGCCCCCAATCCTGATTCGTACTTTTTGGGTCCAATGGGAGACTCCAACCCAATCGAATTTGTGGAGAAAGAAACTTCGAGGATCCCTTTCAAATCTGGAATTGCTCCTCCAAACAGATGGCCAAGCACTTTCAAAACCTGGCCCTTCCCTCCGATCTTTGGATGGCGGCAGTGGTACCAAAGGATGCTGAACAAGAGTAGCGATCCTTTGGGACTCCTGTGATATCCAAAGATCTGCTTAGAGTTATCCCTTTCGGGAACACCTCGGAATGATTCTCTTCTGATAGCAGCTTCCCACTTCTGGTCCGATGCTACCAATGCTTTCATTTTTGGTCATGGCCCAATGTCTTTTACTTTGGCTGATATATTCATGATGACCGGCCTTAATGTGACAGAGCCAAGATATCCTTCCAAATATAAGCACAATAGCAAACTGTAAGGCGGTCAAAACTGGAAGTGGATGGACCAAGTACATCCAAACATATATGTCAACTGGTGCTGTGACTGACAAAGAATATAAGGCTTTTTTAAACATGTGGCTATGCAGATTCATCTTTTGTGGCAAATCCAATGAGCCAACTCTCAATCACATGGTAATGGCCGAGGAGCTGGCTGCAGGAACTTTAATTCCTCTGGGCAAATATCTTCTGGGAGCTGTCTATCACATGATGCATCAGATCATTGTTCAGATGCGTCAACATGGGGAAATTCATTGTGTGAATGGTCCCTGGTGGTTTGTGCAGATGTGGCTACAATTGTACATGCACCAGATAGTCTCCGTGGACCTTAACACTTTGGGTTTTCCTTCTGTCAATGATGATGAGGATGGCCAAATGAAAGAGAAAGCCTGTCAAACTTATGGAGAAGCAGCAGCTGCCATCACCATTGATATAGATCTTGGCCATCTATTCAAGTTATTCTTTAAGGGCTTCAATCATGTGATATGGCTCCCTTTATAGAGAAAGTGACACTTTGACTACGCCTTGCAAATTCAGCTATGAGTCTGGCTGCTTTCGTATTGGGGTTGCTACAAAGATCTTCAATTCTTTCATTAAGCCCCGTGTCTTGCCGCCAGAAGTTTCATCATGGGAGGTTGCTGAATCCTTCCTATGAATTTTATAACCCAAACATGTTTGCTGTGCAATTGGGGTCGTGGGCAACTACCCCCAAGACTGTTTTTCTCAACCATCATAAGGCCCAGAGAGAGAATAGGAGATGAAATGGAGGCCAAAAGGGTTTTTGAGCTTGGATGGGATCTGCCAGAATTCATGCCCTTACCTTTGGGATTAATAGAAGCTGCCCATCCTTTGTTTTCCTCTTGGTGGCAAGAATGGCGTGCTCATATTTTTAACATGCCGGTGCACCCTTTGTGTCAAGATTTGTATGCTCAATTTGATTTCGACGGTGAGGTAACTTTCTTCATACTCACAGTTACCTCTTTTTCTCGATTTGTCCTTAATTTCAGTATTGTCTTGTCTTTTGCGGGATCCCGAGCCTACCCCTCCTTCACAAGTAGTCCAATATTACCAATTTGGACCCATCCCCGCCTTTAGGTTTTAATGCTCCATCCCCGGCAACCCTCATGAAAACACCAGTAGCTCGGGTACGGCTTCTTCGAAAGGAGAAGGCAAGAGGAAAGCTACTACCGGATCAAGCGAGAGATATTAATGTGCCCAGAAGAACAAGATCCAAGAAAGCTAAGCTCTCTCCCAAGGTATACTCTCGGTCGGTTGCTTTTCGAACCATGATGGGGCTTATTTTTTTTCTTATTATATGTTTTCCTTGACCACAAATCAGGGCTTCAAACTCAGCCAATGTGTTGAGAATTATGAAACATCTTCTCGGGCTCCTCCGAAGATGTTGAAACTCAAGAGGAGGATGCAGAAACTCAAGAGCCACTTGGCCATACAGGTGATTACCTTCTTAAGCGATTGTTCCCCTTTTTACACCAAATGAACTGATTTTGCCACTTGATACTCAGAAGTAGATCATTCCCTGGATAAAATGGCAGAAGAATCTCCTCTTCATGCTTCTATTGATAGTGCAGAAATTCACAAGGCCATAGGTCATATTGGTAATAATGTTTTCTACACATTTTCTCTTCTTCCTTCGCCAAGATTTATCTACTGCATTTTGCATCTCATTACTTATTTTCGGATGATATCTTGGATGACATAGCGTAGGATCTTCCCCTCATCGGGCTTCAAGTTCATCTTCTCTCGGGCATTCAGCTAAGCCCTCAATCAAGCGGGGACAGGAATCATCCCGAAGATGCTTCGCACAAAAGGTAATACTTTATTTTATTGATCTTTCAAATAATTCCGATCAATCGGCTAATGGTTCTCCTTCTTAAAGGATGATGCTAAGCCGACCATCGATTACTCTTTCACCATTGAAGAGTACATTAATGAGGGTGGTGAAGAGGTTACTTCTCGCCAGAGGTTCTCAGCAGAGAACCAAGCTCGGCTAAAGGAGATATCCCTCTCTTGGCCAAAGATATAAATGCTCTTGTTCAAGATGCAGACCGGATAAGAGAACTGGTTGAGCTTATTGACCAAGATATCCCTCCAACTCTCAAGGTCTCTAGAATCTGCAACTCATCTTGATGATCACCTTGGCAAGGTTAGGAGAGCAAACAGAATATAGCCTCTAGAGCCGCTCTGCCGAGAATGATAATCGACCAAAAAGCACCAAGTTAAAGAACCGCACTCTCGGATCCAGTCGCTAAGCGGTCTTTGGTAACTCGAACCTGAACGGTAGCCATGGAGGAGGAAAAGGCCAGGTTGGAAGCTCAATTGGCTCAATTGAATGTGAGAATCCAATCTCACAAAGATAAAATTGCCACCTTGCCGAACTCTATAGATGCAGCCAAGACAAAGATATCATCGTCATCAAGGAGCATCGCCAGATCAAAACCCAGGCTTACCGTAATCCGAGTTCAAGACGATGACAAGAAGGTGCTAGAAGAAGTCAGCCGAACTAGGGATGATATCATAGACGCAATCAAACTGTTTTTAAATGAGTAAAACATTCGGCTTGTAACACATCGTGATTTTTTAAACAATTGTATTCTTTGTTGTGCTTTGGTCTTTTCCATTCTTGTCGACCGATGGCATAGCCGAATGTTCTTAAGCTTCCCGAATAGACAGGCGGCCATCATTCTCGATTTCCGATCGGAGGATTAGCCGATTCTTCCGAACCGTCGCTTTTCGATTTAGCCGAGCTTGGCCCAGTCCCGTAACGCCCAAAAAAAGAAGTAAACCCTACTTTGTCGTTTGGTATACTCCGAAGTCGTGCGCCACGAACTCCATTTTGGCCTATAAATAAAGCCCTCTTCCGGCTTCCACCACCATCGCCGGTTAGCATTCATCATCATCTTCTCACCTTCTCGCCGAAACCCTTAGGAAGAAAAACCCCACCTCCAAATCACCAATGTCGAGCCGGTGACCATGGGAAGCGCCCTGTTGAGGGGAGAGGCCGGAGGGGAGTAGGCCGCGGCGTCGGCAACGCCATGGGTAAGATTCTCGCCATCTTCGTGTGTTCTTGTTCACTGTTCATCTTTTAACCCTTCGGTTTTCTTCATCGCTTAGGGGCGAGGGTCATCATCAACCAGTCTCACCTTCTTCCCCGATGGTGGTGACTCAACCGGGAACCTCGAGACCCGGCCGGTCCCCCGTCTCGGCTCCTCGAGTTCGTCGAGCTCTTCCGAGTCCGACAACTCATACAACGCCAACCCTTGGGGTCCGGGCGGAATCAGAGGGCGAGGACCCTTTGTACAATCATGAGGAGGCGCCCGGTTCCGCAAGGAAAGGGATGAAGCCCGGACCGAGCCGGGCGATGTTTCCAAGCAGTTCGGCATTGCGCAAGCCGAATGGGAGGATCAGCGCAAGCGATTCACGGACGCCATCACCGGGTTCGGCATTCTCACATAGATTTTTTTTTCTCTCTCAATCCTCTTATTTGCATCGATTAACTTTTCATCTTTCAGCACTCTCTGCGGAGAACGAGCGGTTGAAGGCAGCAGCAACCCGGGCGGCCGACAAGGTGAATGCCCGGGGGAGAAACTCCCCGAGGCACGCCTGGATGCCATGGATGGCCGTGTTGATCGGGCCGTCATCCAAGGTGTCCACCTTGGTGTGTCCCTCGGCTTTGGCAGCGATGTCCTCTCGCACCAATGAGGACTATTCTGTTCAGCCGTTGGATTTGCGTAAGGTCATCCTCACGAGGTGGAGGACATCGAGGAGCAGCTCGAGCTCTACGGGGACCATGCTACGCCCTTGCCGAATCCACCAATCCCCAATCTGTTCTTAATAAGTTGTTCCGGGAGTAGTTTGTAACTAGGGATTGATCCGTGAATAATGAAATCATCTTTCGAGAATGTGTCTTGTTTATGATCTTGTGTTGACCGCCAAATGAATGTCTTGAGTGTCCTTTTCGATTCGAAGCAGTTCTTGAGTGATTTTCCCGAATGCAGTGACATCACTTTAGTCGATTAGATCTTAGTCTTACGCCACAAACGATTTGACGAGTCACTGAGCAGTATCATTCAGGATTTCACCTTTCTCTTTTCCCGATAAACCAACCAGTCAGAATGTTGAGGTCAACATAAGATCATTTGGTTATATTTTGAACTGAAGGCGACACTAATCGTATCGGCTATTTACCAACTTCATATTTTTTCACTAAAGGCGATGTTATCTCATCGGCCGTTTGATTCAAATTCTCTTTTACGAACCAACTTCGATCTTTGGGGTAATATTTTTTAAGATATCGTCCGTTGATAGCTCTGGTAAATTCTTCCCCAAACAAAGTCTTCAAAATATATGCATTGCCAGTGCACGCATCTTTCTACCCGAAAGGGCCCTTCCCAATTTGGAGACCACTTGCCGAATGCCCCGTCTCTTTCGATCCAATCGGCAAAGTATAGTTTTTCCAAACCAGGTCACCTTCCAAGAATTGCTTTTCTCTAACTTTCTTGTTATAATATCGGGCAACACGTATTTTATTCTTCTCAATATTTTCCAATGCCTTGAGACGAATGAAATGTAAATCTTCCAATTCATCTATCATCAAATTTGTATAATCCTCTTTTTTCCAAATCTTTTTTGCAACATAACTCTTCTTGAACCCGATTGCAATTCCCATGGTAAGACAAACATGATGCCCGTAAACCAATTCATAAGGAGATGTTCGAGTTGACCCATGACAAGCCATCCGATAAGCCCACAATGCTTCATTGAGAACCAAATGCCATCTCTTTGGTTTCTCATCAATCTTCTTTTGAATGATTTTGATCATAATCTTATTGGATGCTTCGCTTGCCCATTGGCTTGTGCATAATAGGGAGAAGAATTATACAGCTTGATCCCCATGTCTTTGGCAAAGTCGCAAAATTCCAAAGAAGTAAACTGGGTTCCTTGATCAGTTGTTATAGTTTGAGGGATCCCAAACCTATAAATTATATGCTCTTTAACAAAACTGATCATATTTTTCGATGTAACTTTCTTCAAAGGAATGGCTTTCGACCCATTTAGTAAAATAATCTGTGGCCGGGAGCACAAACTTATGCCCTTTGCTCGAAGGAGGATGTATCGACCAATTAAATCTATGCCCCATCCTCTAAATGGCCAAGGCTTGATTATTGGGTTCATAATGAATCTTTGGAGCCTTTTGAATATTGCCAAACTTTTTGACAATCATGACACCCTTTATAATAATCAAAGCAATCTTCCAAAGATAGTTGGCCAAAAATAACCAGTTCTCCGAATTATCCATTTCATTCGGTAAGTCGATTGATGTGCACCACATAATCCTTCATGCACTTCATACATCACCCTCCTGGCCTCTTCTTGGCTTAGACACTTGAGCAATACTCCATCTATAGATTTGTAATACAAGTGATCATTGAGAAGGACGAACTTAAGGGCTTTGTACCACGAGCTTTCGGGTAACTTTCTGCGATGGATCCTTTCAGATATTTGATGATTTCATGCCTCCAATCGCCAACCAATTGTTCAGCATCCGGAACATTCTCTCATATAGTGAAGACTTCTTGATTTTCACGATATCCAGAAGCAGTTTGGGCCAACCTATTTGCTTCTTCATTATGCCCCCTAGGGATATGATGCAAGGTTGCTACCCGAAAGCTTTTTAAAAGTTCTCGGCATTCCTCATAGTATTCTCTTAGCGTCATTCTTACACCCATATTGGCCAATCAACTGGTTGATCACCAGCTCGTAGTCTCCAAAGATTTCAACAAATGACGGCTTTTATCTCTACAAGAAGCCGAAGCCCTCTAAGCAATGCTTCATACTCTGCTTGATTGTTAGTCACATGAAATTCGATGGGAATAGCATACTCAAAAGTTATTCCCCGTGGAGAAACTAATAGAATGCCAGCGCCCCCACCTTTGCCGCAGGATGAACCATCGAAAAATAGAGTCCAAGGTACAATGCCTACTATACCGGTGCTAAGGTCATGATGTTGCGTAATAAAATCAGCAATAATTTGACCCTTCACTGCTTTTGCCGATTCGTATTTTAAATCAAATTCCGACAAAGCCAAAATCCATTTGCCAATTCTTCCATTTAAAATTGGCATAGACAACATATGTTTAATTACATCATGACTTGAAATAATCACGCATTCGGCTTTTAACAAATAATGCCGAAGCTTGGTACATGAGTAATACACACACAAGCATAGTTTTTCCATAGCCGAATATCTTGTCTCTGGGTCTAACAGCTTTCGGCTAAGATAAGCTATGACTCGCTCCTTCCCTTCATACTCTTGCATGAGGGCCGATCCTATCGTTAGGGTATCGGCCGCCACGTACAACTTGAAAGGCTTGTTAAGTTGTGGAGGTACCAAAACTGGTGGTGCCTTCATGTATTCTTTAATTTCATCAAAAGCCTTTTGTTGCACGTCACCCCATACAAATTCTTGATTCCTCTTGAGCTTTAATAATGGAGAAAAGGGCAAGATTTTTTCTCGATAAATTGGAAATGAACCTTCTTACGAAATTGATCTTGCCGAAGCGTGGACTGTAATTCTGTGAGATTAGTTGGGGGAACAACTTTATCTATTGCCTCCATGCTCTTCTTTCCAACTTCAATTCCTCCTTTATGAATAAGGAATCCCAAGAACTCACCGGTGACACTCAGAAAGCACATTTGTTTGGATTCATCTTCAAACCATGTTTTCTAGTGCATTCCAAAGTTCTTCTTAGATCAGCTAAATGTTTCTCATAGTCTTTAGATTTGACTACTACATCATCAATGTAGATCTCCACAATTTTGCCGATCAACTCATGAAATATGTAATTCATGGCTCTTTGATAAGTTGCACCGGCATTCTTCAATCCAAACGTCATTACAATCCATTCAAATAAACCAATGTGGCGGGGCATCTAAAAGCCGTTTTTAAAATATCTTCTATTGCCATGAAGATCTGATTATAGCCAGCATTACCATCCATAAAACTAATGACTTCATACCCGGCTGCTGCGTCTACTAACAAATCGGCAATTGGCATCGGATACCCATCCATTGGAGTGGCCTTGTTAAGATCTCGAAGTCTATACAAACTCTCATCTTCCCATTCTTCTTGTAAATGGGAACTATATTCGAAATCCAATGCATACCTGCACGGCCGAATGAAGTTTGCTTCCAATAACCTTTCAATTTCCTTCTTCACATCGACCAGTACCTCTTCTTTATAGATCTTCCTCGGAGGTTGTTTATAGGGTCGATACCCCGACTTAATAGGTAATCGATGCTCAACAATAGAACGATCTAGTCCAGGCATCTCTGTATAATCCCAAGCAAAGCAATCTTTAAACTCCTTCAAAAGATTTACTAATTGCTCTCTACATTACGGACTCAAATTTGCACTAATGTACATCGGCCTTGATTTGGACTCATCGCCAACATTTATCTCTTCTAATTTGTCGGCCGACATAAAACCGTGTCCCAACTTTCCTTTGTTGCCATCGATTGGGTTACCCATTCAAAAATTGCTGTTCGAGCCGATCGCTTGGATCTATTTGTTGATCCTTGTTGAATACATTAACAGGACCTTCTTTCCATACCTTGCCGGAGAAACAATCAACACCATCATATTTCCGTAAAAGGCGGCTCCGAAGCAGCCACACTTACCGAATCGTCGGCATGTATGATCTCCACGTCATCCCCTATCCATTGAATAAGGATTTGGTGCATGGTTGAAGGAATACGACAATTAGCATGAATCCAGTCTCTCCCAAGAAGCAAACTGTATGCCCCCTTGCCGTCAATGACGAAGAACGTAGTGATCAGGGTTTTAGACCCAATCATTAACTCAACATGCACAGCTCCTCGAGTATCAGAAGGATTGCCAGCAAAGTCTCTAAGGATCATGTCGGTTTTAAGCAAATCTTCATCCGTCATCCCGAGCTTTCTAAACGTGGAATATGGCATTATATTGATAGCAGCTCCTCCATCAACAAACATCTTGGTCGAGGCTTCCCATTGGCGTATCCTTTCACGTAAAAGCGGTTTCAAGTGACGATGTTTGGCCGGCTTGTCAAAAGTTGCTTGTCGTGTTAGTATAGTTTGAGCCATTAGATCCTCGAAACTCACTTTCATCAAAATCAGAGTAAATCTCCTCTTGTACTTCTTGATTGTCAGGGGCTATGAATTCTGATGGGAGGAAGAAAGCCATGCATGCATCACCCGAAGGACCCTTCTCATCGGATTTCTTCTTTGGGCGCCATTCCTTCTTTTTTCTTGCAAAGACTGTTCCAGCTCTTTGTTTCTTAATCGCTGCACTCTCCTCTTCGACTTTTCCTCAACCCGGTGGGCACCATTGCCCTTTTACGCCATCTGTATCCATGAGTATTTCCTTCCTCATCGTACTCTTCGGGATGAACCCAATGCTGATCCGCTAATCTCTTTTCTCGATGATCAAAGTTATTTAATTTTATACGCCAATCGTCCTCGGGAAATTGAACTCCAAGTCTTTCACGGACTGGTCTGGGCGGTTGACTCGAGACCGCCTGTAGCCATAATACCGATCACCGCATTCGGCAATTGTTTCTAGCAGGCGACTTCAAGCCTTCATTCCAACAATGCTTAAAGAATGAACAACCCCAATGAGACTGTTCTAGTTCCCTCATGTGTTCTTCTTGTTCTCGGTGGTACATTTCTTCTTCATATTTCCACCGTTCTTCTAAGAATTTTCGTTCTTCATAATATTCTTGCTCTTCTTTGCCTACGCCATTTATTCACAAGATTCGTGATGTCACCCTTGGTTTGGGACGTTTCACCTTTCTCGGTTCGGCTATTTTTGAACCGAACTTTCTCTTTCAATTCTTCGGCCAATAATGGTCGGTTGGGGTCTACAAAGTGCCACTTTCCTTAGCTCGTTCGATGTCAACACTTTCATCTTCCCCTTGCTTTTAGGGTCATCTGCAGAGACCATTCCGACAGAGAAAGAAATCATGTTCTCGAGGGAAAGGTTTGCCATCAATCTTCATCTTGCCATCAAATTTCAGATGCCCCTCTTGAATTGCCTTCGAATCCGAACTCTGAACACTCGGCAATCATTGATGGAGTGAGAATTAGTATTATGATAACCACAATATCTCTTGTCTTTCACCCCTTCGAGGCGTAGCATGGGATGTCCCCTCCGGCAGCTTGATGCGTCCTTCCCTCATCAACAGATCAAAAAGCTTATCCGATTTGGAGACATCAAAATCGTAAGTCCCCTTTTGTTGTTTCAGCCACCGACTTACTTGGGTAGGCTCTTTATCCCAAGTCAACTCGGCCGCAAACTATTTCATCTTCATCCTCGTACTCGGTTGCTTCTTCCAGAAACTCGATACATCTCACTAGCAACATTACCCTTCCGATAGCGGTTATCCCTTTCAAACCCCGAGCCACGATTACTCATGACAGCTAATCTCTCGAGCGAAGTTGACCGAGATCATCAAATTCCATGCCGAACAGCTTCTCCCCGACATTCGGCAAAGATCCCCGCTATTGCTATTCCAGGCAACGATCGTGCAGTAAATTCAGCGAGAAGCAAAGACTCTTGGTTTCTCCGAATCTATGAAGATATTCTTGTGGTGTTTCATTAACTTTTCTGTCTTAAACCGGTAAGGTCTACCGAGCTTCTTTTCAATAGTTCCGGTGAAGAAATAAGCATGAAACTTCTGTTCAAGTTACGCCCAAGTACCAATGAGAATCATTTGGTAGAGAAGTAAACCAGGTGAAAGCTGGGCTGTGAGAGACAATGGAAAATACCGAATCCTCCAAGCTTAAATGCTGTGGACGCCTCCCCCAAGCCGTATCGGTATCGGCTAATATGCTCTGTGGTACTTGTATCATCTTGACCAGAAAAATTTGGTTAAAATGCATTTGGTGGCTTCACCCTTCTTTGGTAGTGCAACCCTGTTATACCATTCGGGGTACGCAGACTTGTATGAATAGGATTGATTCTTTGGCTTTAGGCCAAACCGATGTTGCATCATATCAGCCATCCCTACGCATGATTATGTCAATGTACGTCTTCGGAGTTCCACGTGCTTGTCCTCCGGATGGTATTCCGCTGCACTTCTATATCCCGGATTCGGTAGAGCATCTAGAGCAATATAGTCAAGTGAACTCATGGTATCCATCCCCATACATGTTCCTTTGTAACTTTGTTTGATCTTTGAAGATATCTTGTATGCAGATTGCGGTACTTTTTTTCAAGTAGTGCCAAACGTCACTTGGCCATAAGTAGGAGGTGGTTGCTTTTCATGAGTCTCTACTTCATCTTTGTTGATCCCGGATGTTCCTGCATCTTCGGGTTGCTTCTCTTGATATTTTGGAATATTGAAAAGCACCGGTCCACTAATTGGTCCCACACCATCTTCAAAATACTTATCACTGTTGGCCAAAAAGTATTAGCCATGATTACTCGGAAAGTATTTAGAAAGGCCGTGTTGTGGTTCCTAATGGTATCCGCCAAGGCTTTATGGACCAAATCGATACCTTTTGAGCTTCTTCCTCTTGAGCAATCAGTTTGATGTGCAAGAAGAACTCTTGGCAATGACCCTTTCGAAAAACCTTGTTGCTTTTGTTCTTGGAGAAAGACATTAAGCATTTATGCTTGTATTGCTCGCATGCTTGCTCCAATTGTTGCTCTCAATTGGTCCGGCAATTCATCCGGCGTCACATCAGAACATGATTGTTATTAACGTCCGACATCTTGAATCGGGGAGATGGTCCCACCGGGCGTGCCAAAAAGTGTGTTGGCACAAAATCTGCACCCCTGCGCCAAGCACACGGCAGTCGAAAAGCGTGACTTCAATCGGACGGCCCGCGGTTTGGAGATCCGGAAGCGTGCCGGTCGGTTTGACCTGAAAAACCGACAAGGGACAAAGAAAGCGTTAAATACAAAATCGGAACGTGTCGGATGAGACCGAGCAGTTCCGTATATACCCCCCGGCCACTTACGGCGACATACGGCTATAGAAGCCATGCGCCAATCATGCATGTGATTCATTCGGCTAATATGAGGGTGAAACACGTAATGCATTGATTGCCGAACGTGCATGTATGAGAAGACATGTTTGAGCAAGTGAAAGTTAACTATGAATTGAAGCATAACCAAGCTCGGCAATACGGCCGACTCGGGGTCCATGAAGAAGGAACGTGCAAATTATCACGACTAAACTAATCAAAGACCTGCATCTGCCGCACGATACCCGATCCTATCAAGGTCTAATTGTTTCTAACATGCAAGAACCCGCAACATGTAACAATCTAGATTGATCCAATTCGCTACGTGAGCATACGATCTATCTATCATGATAATATAAGAGTAAAGAACATTAGAGAGCAAATAGATCTATAAAATAAGAAGCCGAAACCGATCAAATCTAGATTGGGCAAAAAGAGTGTTACAAATAAATAAAATATTAAAGTCATGCAACACGTGATAACTTAATGAATCTACTAGATCTTGCCAAATCTAACAGAGCCGATAACTAATCCTTGAGCCAGATCCTAGCCTGCCGCGCGACTCACGATCTAACCAAGAATCGATAACTATCTTGCCTCGCTAAGCTATCAAGCGGGCGCTTTGCCGCCACGGCCATCTAGTCGAGATAGACAAAGCATAAGCAAAGACTTCTTGATCATCAAGTAGACGCTGCCGCCGCACGGCCATCCCATCGAGGCGAACAAGACTACTTGCATCAAGATCTAAATCCACCGCATGATACTAGACATGATAGCAAGGTTGCCGGAACTTACGGAGGTCGACGGATCGATGGCTCCTCTCGAAGAACTCGACGACACGACAAAAGGACTCGAAAACGTGGCACGGGGCGGTTGTATTGATTTGATTGTGAATACCTTTTACAATGGTCGAGGGTCTATATTTATACCTGGACATAACATGAATCCTAAGAGATTACGACGTACACAATATGCTAAAGGTAAACTCAAAAGTACGGCGAGACTCTTGCTATAATTCTCTTCGGAGTCCTCGATTATCGTTTTTTCTCCTTCTATTCGGCTTCTCGCTTGCCACCTTTCGTTTCCCGAATGGAGCCCTTTGTCTTCAAAGATAGCCGACCGCACCAATGCTTGCCGAATCACCCGAGTCAATAGCATATCGCTTGCCGAATAGTTCAAAGTTAGCCGACCGACGCTCATTTGCGAGCGCGTTGGATTTCTGCTTTCTCATAGACTTTACCGAATCGGCCCATCTGTCATTGGTCTTTACCAAAATCCAGTGTTAACAAAATGGTTTCATACCTTATTCAAATTTACATTCTTGTTTCGGTTTCACAAAGCCTGAAATTCACGAAAATGGGATGAAACGTATTTTATGGAGTGCTGTTTAGAGATACGTAATTGTGGTAATAAGACAATGCATGACGTGGTACAAGATAAACTTAGTGATGGTCATAAATTAAAAAACATATTTTTAAGAAAAATAAATCCACCTTGAGACAGCAACGTCCTAGCTGGACTCATGGCAACCCGGGTTGAAAGATAAAAAAATGAGCCTTACACACGGAGGAGGATTCGAACCTGCGACCCGAAGATAAATAAGTCTCAGACATACCAGTAGGCTATGAACATATTGTTGGGTCTGTTCAGATTCTAATCTATTTCTACATGTTAAATAGAAATTCTGGCGGTCGCAAGTCGCCCGGGCATGGTCGTGGCTGAGCACTAACTGTTCTGAGTTCAACCCACATCATAAGTTCTTTCTCATCTCAGTGGTTAAGCCTCATTGCCTCAAGGCTTTGCTTTGGGTTCGACTTTGCTTAGGGCCAATTCTTTTCCTTTTTTTCCCTTCAGGTACCAAATCCATCAAATTTAGCCATAAAATCTATAGAAATTTTATATTTCTAAAGTGTTACACAAATTCTATCTAGGATTAATTTATAAAATATTTTAAAATCCAAATGTATGAATACCTCAACTATGATTTTTTTGTTTCTCCATTTGAGGTCATTCATAAAATTTGAATTTCAAATGTGAGAAATTCAATTATCATTTTTTACAAGATAATTTAAATTAAAAAGTTATCAACTATAAAGTTATATAACTTTTTAAGATCTACAAATTTTAGTTTGGTTGTTTCTGCATCCAAGATTGTTTGAAAATTCAAATTTTATATTTGAGAAACTCAAACATAGTTTTCTATGACAGAATAAATTCAAATAAAAAGTTATCAACTACAAAGTTCTATAACTTTCTGAGATCTACAACTTTCGTTTCGGTCACCCTTCCATGCGACTTTGTTTTATTAACTCAAAATTTAAAATTCAAAAATTGACTACTTCAAATAATATTTTAATAGTGTAAATAATTTTAGCTAGAAAAGTCATGAATAAAAAAGTTGTACAAATCATTGAGATCTATAACTTTTATTTTTATCATTTCTTAATCCAACAAAGTGATATTACATTGTTCAAAAATTTTATATATCTCTCACATAGTTTCATAAAGTATACAAGAGAGATGAAAATTTTATGAATAATGTTCTAATTACTTTGTCGGATGAAAAAATGACCAAAATAAAAGTTGTAGATCTTGTTGATTTGTACAACTTTCTTATCCATGACCTTTTCAACTGAAATCATTTACTGCTTTAAAATTGAAGTTTATGTTGTTTCAAAAACGCTTTTGCGAAACAACTCTATGGAAGTTTTGTTATAGTTTATGTCAAGCTTGAGAGAAGTGAGAAGAAGCTAGTGTCTGTTCGCTTCAGCTTAAAAAGCTGTTTCAGCTTATTGGCCAACAGTATTTTTTTCTATAGAGAATTAGCTGTTTTAATAGTATTTTAGCTTATCGGCCGGATTTTAAGTCGGCTCCAAATCCTATAGGCTCCAATGGCAGTGGCAGATCAAGTTCTGTCACACGCACACAACAACGTTTGGTACTATTGAACTTCAATTATATGCAGTTTTTATGTAATATTGTGGTAATAAATTTTATACTATATTATCCATGTATTTTGTAGGAGGTGACCTACGAAAGGCCATTTAGTTTAATTGAGGGGTTTGCTGTGCACATGGGAGCATCTAAACAAGCAGTGGCAGATGGTGAAGGCAATGAGCTGCCTCCACTTGCCAATGATCGAGCCCAAGAACATTTGGTATAAACAAGTTTACTGTGCTTAGTATTTTTTTATTTATAAAAATTTAATCTATTGGCTGCAGCCTAGAAGATATGATTTCAAACAATTTATTTTATTCAGTCCACCTTTACTTTCATAAAAATAATATTTCCATGTTTTAGGATAATTATCGTGATGGAATGAAGGAAGCTCATGGTGAAAATATTCAATGGGTTAAGGCTCCTCTTGACCCACAAGTTATGTATAAAAGCACTGGACGGAAGCCTCATGGGAAGTTTGCAATAGCCGATGGTGCCATTGATAGCGCAGAGGTGCAGTTCTCTACTATTGCTCGTCCTTCTCAGTTGCACAGTTCAAGTCATAGGGAAAGGGAACTAGAGCAGGAGGTTCGCAATCTTAAGAGACAACGCGTGCAGGACTGCCAATCTTTTTATAATGCATTTACCAAGTTCAATGAAGATTTGGCTCAGGTTACTTTTCTATCCTTAATACATTGCTTTCTAGTATATGCACCTACGTATCCATGTATTCAGTAAGTATTAAACTTTTTGTTATTAGTACATGAGACAAGGATGCGGAAATTCCCCCCCGCCTCAGATTGATTTGGCCTCATTGTTCCCTAACCCTCCAGCTTCTGAGCCGGTAATACTCTAATTTAATGTACTTGAACTTGATTCTACTTTGAATTTGATAGCTTGCATCTTCGTCTTAAATTCTTTGAATTATTACCTGGTTTATTAGTATGCGAGGCCAGGATGTGAAAATGCTCCATCTCAGATGAATTTGCCCAGTTTGTTCCCTAACTCTGCACCTACACCTCTTCAGATGGTAATATTCTTGTGTGAAATTAATATATCTCAACTAGTAGTACTTAGGAATGTTATATATTTATATCTGACAAGTAAATCACTTTTGTTATATGTGTTTTTTAAGGGCACCATGGACAACAATTCTGTGAACACAACATTACAGCAAATGCGTGGAAGTTCAACGGAACATGTTGGCCAACAATCTCCAAGAACCTCTCAACAGGTAATATTTTCAGAATTTAGCTTGAAAGGATTTCGCCTAGAAAATATGTTGAATAGATCTCTATGAACTGTCATAAACCTTTGAGACTTTTGAACATTATTTTTTGAAGGGCACTATGAATAACACCTCAACAAATTCTATTTTACATCAAATGATTGGGAATGAGTTTGAGCGTCTTACTGGACAAGCACCAAGCACTTATCAGCAGCAGGTGATAATCTCTTATAGTTATTCTTTAGGCAATGAATTATCGATTCATATTTGTTTTTGTAAGAAATTGCAATGATTATTGTTTCTTTTTGAAGAATCAGATGGGAAATAACTCTGGGAGTGTAGGCTTACAAAGAATGGATGGAAGTACCTTTCGATATTTTTCTCAGCAGTCTACCCATAATGTTTCTGAGCAGGTAGTAATAATAAACTACTTATTATTTTGTCCACTCACATGAGTGCAAAATTATTGATCAACATAAAAAATCTAAAGGAGTTTGCACCTATGGTATTTCTTTTTTTGAAGGAATTAATGCCTAACAGCTCAAGAAATGTGGCCTTCAACAGAATGGGTGGAAGTTTAATTGGAAACCAAGAAACTAATGCAGCCAACAATCACAACAGCCACGTGAGAGACATGGATGCCAATGATGACCAAGATGTCTTTTTCTGATCAGATTAGGACCTTTGACGATAGTAGTTATTTGTGGATGACTTCAGCCACTTGTATATATTTGTCATGACCATTTAGTTTGTCGTAGTTCAGCATGCTTACTGTACAAGACAACAATTTACTGTTATGCACTACAAAAGAAATTTGGTATCTCTATGATTATCTGGTTGTGTTCTTGGTTATGTGTTTGTTGACTACAAATTGATTTTGCTACCTATGTATGGCTGTTTATTAAATAATAATAAAAATGCACGAAACATGATGCTACTACGGCAGTGTTGTCACAGTTTTGGTTTTGGATAGGCGCTGCTATAATTGGATTGGCAAGAAAACTGTCAGATGTCTCTTAATATGTCCATGACAGTGGCACTGTTAGGGATCACGTAAGCTGTTGGAAAAGAGAATCATTTTACCCGATAGTGTTGTCATGGATCTATGCCGGCCAACACCAGTCTCAACTAATCCGACATAATGTTTCTCCAACAGTGACAGCTATCAGTGAAAGTCAATGTCCACGGTGCTATCGGAGTTGGATCTTTATCCCCGACACAGCAGCCCCAACAGGGTTTCCTTGACAGCTGGCTGTCAAGGAACCATAGCCCCGACAGTTTCCCTATATTTTCCAACAGTGCAAAGCTGTT
>JADLZL010002134.1:0-91498 GCA_015844335.1 Chrysopogon serrulatus
GTTAAAGCCCTACTCTAGGTAGATGGATTGCTTTTATATCATTTTGGAAGATTAGTTGATGGTTAGATTTGAAGCGTTAAAGACCGTCAACACACATTCAACAAAGAGCACTACCATCCAAACTTGATTTTTGCATATTGCAAAATTCAAGTGTGGGGGAGCTTCTAAAAAAAAATGTATTATAACACATGCTTCGTTCATATTTTTGCCTTGGTTGTTTCTACCTTGTTTCACCTTTATACCTTGCTCATTATACTAATGTCATAAAAAATTCATTTTTTATAATGTTAAAAAAACCTTGTTTGCTTGATTCTTTTTTAGTTACTAAAATTCTTCAATAATAATAAAATGAATAAATAGTAAATTTGTTTCTATGTAATAAACTTATTTTAACTTAGTCATGCTTTTGAGAATAAAGCTCTCACCCCTCTCTTAAAAAATATAATAAGTATCTCTTATTAAATAAAATCATGGTGCTACCCTTCGGGTATTCGTTATCACTAACAATTACAGGAACGAAGGGGGAACATTATCTAAGAACATTTGCACCAAAACACATTATGAACTGGTGGAGGAGCTTGCACACAACTCGGTTTGATCACTTCCTTCCTATCTGTTTATACGCATGCTCCTGGTTCTTTATGTGTTAAATTCTACAATTTTAAAGAACCAAGATCCACACTTCAAATTAAAATTTTGAAAAGTAACAATTTTATAACATTATTGAGATAGAAGCTTTCATAAAGATTGTTCCATATACATATTCTTATACTTGTGGGGAAAATATTTTATAGGAAAATCATATTGACTAAGTTGTTGTGGAGTGTGATATAGTTCGGCTTAGAAATCCTACCGATTCTATTCAAAGTGTTTGGAGATTTGTCTTTTATAGAACTTTATAAAACTATAGTTTCACATGCTCCTCAATAGTTATAAATCCTACCAAAGCCAGATATAAGATAGAAGCTTTCCACATATGATGCTTGTTGTTGTGTTGAGTTTAATCAAACCTTGCGACCCTTGTTGAGAGATTTATCATGCTCCCAAGAACAAGTTCACTTGCGTCCACATATATATGCACTACTCCTACACCGGGAGTAGGTGCAAAACATGCCTTCCATCTAGATCCACTGAAAAATATTCTACTCCTACACTGGGAGTAGATAGAAAAAAATTGCCTATTAAGTTACACCAAATAAATACTCCATGTTTTTAAAAAGACAATGATCTCTCTCTAGTAATGCTTTTTAGTAGAAGAGACATGAGCTATGTAAAAGTATGAAAAAAGAAAAAATGTGGACACATGAAGGTCCCAGTTTAGAAAAAAAAAAAGAGTAAGCACATGAAGGCGTGCTTATAAAAAAGGGAAAAAAAGAGAGAAAGATAGCCATGTCTCCAAATAATAAGTTAGAGAGATCATATCATATAAAGGAGTATTTTTCCATTCTATATATTTTCTACACACATACACAGCTTGATCTGAGAGTATGACACTTCTCTTCTTGGATCCTTGTTTTGATTTTTACAATATATGCAACACAAGTATGCCATCATTTTGTTATTTCTACCCGAAGCTCCGCATAAGCTTTAGTTGTAGGAAGAGAAAGGCAATCACAAGTTATGCCTTGGTAAGGAATACACCATTGAGCGATTTTGAGAGTACCAATTGAGGAGTATAATTGAATTATGCTTTTCTTGTTAAAACTTTTTAAAACTCCAGATGCTTAGATGAGAATCCGGAAAGATAACTTTGCTTCAAGAACTATTCCATTTTTCAACTGCTCAAGGATATATGTTAGCCAGTGCCACATATCCCACATGTCTAAGAAATGTTTTGGAATAATTTCTTATGTTAGTTGTATATCTTAAGAAGTTATGATCATGTTTACTTTTTATCTTTAACCTTTGCTCGAGGACAAGCAAAGATTTAAGTGTGGGGGAGCTTGTTGGCGGCCCTTAACTCATATTTTTACCACTAACTCTCATATGAAATATATTAAAAATAATGCCAAACTTAGTGGTAGGGCTTATAACTAATAAAGTTCCACAAGTATTGGTGATTTATCTTTTGCAGGTGGACAATCATTAAAACCATCACACATGGGCTCAAAATCATGTAAGATACACATAAAAACATTACCTAGTATGAGCCCAAGTGAAGAAGCCCACTTAGCAGGCAAATCCGGGCCCAGAACACAAGGAAAAGAAGCCTAAACCCAATTCAAAACATCTTAACTTCACGAACACCCACCATAGCCCAAGTCCAGATCATCACAGGAGGGGCCACCCGGATGAAAATGGCCGATTTGGCCCCAACCATGAATGCGGCCGCCCCCACCGGCTCTATTCGGCCTAAGTTTTGGTTGGTTGCCTCCCACCGACGTTTTAAAGGCGGTGGCGTGCGGGATTCTGATTCAATATACCTAGACAGTCGGTTTAGGTGCAATCTTACATAGAGGCCCCTCCTTTCCACTATAAAAGGATACCCCCTCCTCCATTTGTAATCATCCTACACTTGAGCAATCCTTCATATCCTTAGTAGTAGTATCCCTCTAGGTGTTCTTCACCTAGTTGTAGTATAGAAAAGAGGGAAGAGAGGAGAGGGAAGAGAGTGGAGGAGGAATCCGGAGCTGTCGGCTTCCTCTACATCTTGTACCTGGTGTTTCGAGTAGAAGAGTAGGAGGGCCGGAGGTGTCGGCTCCTCCTCGACTTTTGTACCTCCACGGTGACGACTCGTCCAAATAATATCCAGGTTCTCTTTCGGTAATTTCAAGATTTATATTTGATTAAATTCATTTCTTGGTTTACTTTATTTACGGGAACTCCGCTCGATCGAGTATTCTAGTCTAAAGATCTGGGCTAGAATAGTAATCGTTAATGTAGACGTGGTGTCTAGGCTAGTGTTTACCTGAGTTTGCTCCCAACCCCATGGATAGCTGTGGTATCCTCGGAGGTGACAGCTCCGACCAGGTCTTTGTATTCCACCATGTTCGGGTTGGTGTTTCCGTAGAGCTTTTAGCAGCCTTCCCCCGACTACCGCTTCCTAGTCTCTTCGAGAGTTGGAAAGGTATTGTTGCTTCGAAGTAAGTGAAGTTTAGTGAGTCTAAACTTTAGTCACCTATCTTGTCTTGGAAGAGCCTTAGGAAACCCCTCTCTACCCACCAAAAACATTTTATCCTTGGACGACCTTGATCCTTTCTAGTTCACCTCTAGTTCCCTGTGGAAATCGATACCTAGAAATACTCCGGGTGAAAGCTACAGTGGTATCCGTGCGCTTGCAGATTTATCTGTTTGCGTTAACAAATATCAACAGGGGGTGCGGCCAGCTGGGCCGGGCCGGATTAGTCCTCTGCCAGCGCAGGGAGAGGAGAGGGATAACGGGCCAGGCCGGGCTGGCCTCTGCTGCTGGGCCAGAAAAGGGAAGGGGGAGGGAGAGAAAAAGAAAATGGTCTTTTCTATTTTGGAACGGAATTTTGAAAGGGGTTTTTACAAATTTGATTTGAAAACTACACTAAGCATACAAAAGCAAAGAATAAAACGATGCAGCAGAAGACTGGTTTCACCGGCTCCCACTAACTCTATGAAAGCGAGAGGAGAAAAAAAATGGCTCATGTAAATAGTGCCGCTAGTGTTTTTTGTCGAAGAAGTCGGAGCAACCGAAATCTGTGCCAAAAAGGTCCTAAAGATGATCACCTTGCTTCTTCCTGGTGTGAAGGTTGGCTTTGAGGGAACGACTATATTCCAACCTTTGGACCCCGCACAACCGCCATTCCAGATTGATGCAAACTTTGGGTAGAAAAAGTATTCTTGCTTTACGTAAAAAAAATTAAAGCAATATTTACTAGGAATGATAATTTTTGCTAGCATGTGACTAAAGTCCTGATTTGCACCCACTACCAAAATGTTATGATACCAGGCAGCAAAATCTTTCTCACAGGCAGTAGTTGGACTGAGTTGTAGTTATTAATCACTGATACTCTGTCCTCTCTCTCTCTCTCTCTCTCTCACACACACACGCGCGCGCGCACAGCTTCACAGCTGCGATTGCTGAAATAATGCTTTTCCATATAGCACACTCACTGACCTCTACTTGCTCCCCGCGCTGCCGCGAGATAAGTGGCCCGGGGGCTCTGTTAACGCTAAAATGACAGTATTGTTAGCTGTTTGGTGTTGTGATTGCATTTATAGCTGTGTTGCTGTTGCTACCCTGTTTGGATCTTATAGCTGCTTTCTGTTTAGCTAGATCAGCACAGGAACAAACAAAAGAGACGAGAAACGACACTGAAGCTGACAAAATAAAAAAAAAAAAAGAACTCGAAGGCCTGCCTGCCGGCACGTTTGTCTTCTCCCTTGGCGCCAAACGATCAAGAAACAACATACAAACAACCTCCGCGCATTCTCCGTCAACCACTGTCCAAGCCATCTTCGCGTCCGCCGGGTCCTGGCTTCGTGTTCTCCGATCCTCATGAACTACAGCAGCAGCGGCGGCGGCGACTGGTTCTGGGTGCGCCGGCTAGCCGAGGCGGAGGCCGTGGCGGCGGCTGCAATGGCCCGGCGGCCCTCCACCGCGTGGGCAGAGGAGCAGGAGGAGGAGCGGCCGCTGTCGGTGGTCTTCGCGTCGCCGGCCGAATTCTTCACGGACGCGGCGCCGATCGGGAATGGCAGCCTCGGCGGCATGGTGTGGGGCGGCGGCGTCACCGACAAGCTCCAGCTCAACCGTATGCAAAATTATTACCTGACCACTCTTGCCTTCCACTGATTGTGACGTGGCGCTTTTGCCGCCCGCGCGCAGATGACACCCTGTGGACCGGCGCGCCGGGGAGCTACACGGACCCGACCGCGCCGGCTGCTCTGGCGGCGGTGAGGGAGCTCGTGGACCAAGGCTGCTTCGCCGACGCCACCGCGGCCGCCACGCGCCTCTTCGGTGGCCAATCGGAGGTCTACCAACCTCTGGGCGATGTGAACCTGGAGTTCGCCGGCGGTCCCGATTCCGGCGAGCAGCAGCTGGTGTACGATTCCTACAAGAGGGAGCTGGATCTACACACGGCGACAGTGCTCGTCACCTACAGCGTCGGGCCGGTGAAGTACACGAGGGAGCACTTCTGCTCGAACCCGCATCAGGTCATCGTCACCAGGATCGCGGCAAGCGAGCCGGGGCACGTCTCCTGCACGCTGTCACTGAGCAGCCTGCTGCAGAGCACCGTCACGGTGACCAATGCTAATGAAGTTGTCATGGAGGGCGTCTGCCCAGGACAGAGGCCTCCTGGCATGCTGAGGACGAAGAGCAGCAGCTCCAGCTCCAGCTCCATTGATGATGTAACAGCAACAGGCATCAAGTTCGCGGCTGTTCTTGGTGTGCAGATGGGTGGGGACAAGGCGAAAGCGGCGGTCCTGAATGATGAGAAGAAGCTGAGGCTTGATGCTGCAGACTGGATCGTGTTGGTCGTTGCTGCTTCGTCCTCGTTTGATGGTCCGTTCGTCAGTCCTTCAGACTCTAGCCTGGATGCCACATCCGCAGCTGTGACTACATTGCGTCGTGCTAGGAGTTTGACGTATGAACAGCTGAAGGCTGCTCATTTGGATGATTACCAGCGCCTCTTTCACCGTGTTACCTTGCGGCTCTCACCGCCAGGGCGGTTGCGATATGGCGGCGCACACGCACACGGCGGTTCGATGATGACTGGAAAAGAGATGTTGGGTGATGAAGCAGGAATCACAACTTCTGCAGACAGGGTGAAGAGTTTTGCTACTGATGAGGATCCTTCTCTCGTTGAACTGTTGTTTCAGTATGGACGCTATCTTCTCATTTCGTGCTCTAGGCCTGGGACTCAAGTATCCAATCTGCAAGGAATCTGGAGCCAAGATCTTGCTCCAGCATGGGAGTAAGATCATTTTACTGCTTCTTGTTATTATATACTTTTGCATTTTTTCCATGACTGTTGTCTGTTGGACCTCTATTTTGTACACTTTTTTTTCCTTGAACTGGCAAGAGAGAGCTGCCTATATTTATGATCCAGTTAATCACACTAAATTGCTTTTCAGTGCAGCTCCTCATCTTAACATAAATCTACAGATGAATTACTGGCCAACGCTGCCTTGCAACCTTAGTGAATGCCAGGAACCATTATTCGACTTCCTTTCATCCCTTGCAGTAAATGGCAGCAAAACAGCGAATGTAAGTTTTACAGTCCTCTGATCGGTTTAGTACAACTTCAAGATCATTAAGAATTATAGATTAACTGATATATATAGCAGTTAACATTCATATTGTTGAATTTCCAGCTTCTTGGTACTATTTTTATTGCTAAGGCACAATCGCGAAAAAAAGTTATCTCATTAAAACAAAAATTAAGTTGCACCTAGAAGCCTGATTCATTTTGTGACTTATTGAGAAAACTAATTAACTGAGACAGGTGAATTACCAAGCACGCGGATGGGTAACGCATCATGTGACGGATATTTGGGCCAAGTCTTCAGCCTTTCTTAAGAATCCTAAGCATGCTGTGTGGCCAATGGGAGGTGCTTGGCTTTGCACACATCTATGGGAGCATTATCAGTTTTCTCTTGACAAAGTAAGAACCAGTGCGTAATGTATACAGTCCACTGTTATCCTTTCATTGGATTTGGCAAGTAACCCTTGTTAATAGAAATACATATTTTCCAAATGTACCCATGATCTACTCATCAACAAAAACACATCTGAATAGATTGTATCCACAAATTTCGAAAACAAATACATGTCAAGATTTGTGGAAATCTGATTTGATAGTTCATTGCTTTTAAAAAAAAAAATAGGACTTTTTGGAGCATACTGCATATCCATTGCTGGAAGGCTGTGCCACTTTTCTGGTTGACTGGCTGATTGGAGGACCTGGAGGCTACCTACAAACGAATCCCTCAACATCTCCGGAGCATGCTTTCATAGCTCCTGATGGTAAGCCAGCGAGCGTGAGCTATTCAACAACAATGGACATCTCAATTATAAGGGAAGTTTTTTCAGCTGTTCTTCAGTCTGCAAAGGTAATATATAATTGTGCGACAGTTAAATCTGGTTACATATAATTATTTCTAACTTGAATGGCATAACTGTGATATTTTTGAGAATATGCATTGTACACATTTCATTAGTAGAGGTATATTTGTGCTTTGTATTGGATAATTGGATTATAAAATGGTGATATGCTTTTCCGTACTATAGATCTTGGAGAAGTCTGATACTGATTTGGTTGAGAAGATTAAGAAAACTCTACCAAGGCTCCCTCCCATTCAGATTGCAAGAGACAATACTATCATGGAATGGGTATGTCCACTGAATTGCATGTTCGTATTTTCGAATTCTATTTTCCCTGAACTCTCCAATGATTTTCTGAATATGTCTGTCTCTGCAGGCAATAGATTTCCAGGACCCAGAAGTCCATCATAGGCACTTGTCGCATCTATTTGGACTTTACCCTGGACATACTATAACCATGGAGAATAATCCTGATGTTTGTGCAGCTGTTTCTAATAGCCTTTATAAAAGAGGTTTGCATAACTTCACAAAACTGCATTTGACATCCCCGGAATATCTTTGTACCATTATATTCAGTATATATGTAACCATTGACGGAACGTCTTATGAACAGCGAGAATGCATGCAATTCTTTAATTCGCTGACTATCACGAAAATGAAAAATCATCCATTTGCTCTGCTTTTCAGGCGAAGATGGCCCAGGATGGTCAACAACATGGAAGATGGCCCTCTGGGCACATCTTATGAACAGCGAGAATGCATACAGAATGGTCCAGAAGTTGATCACTTTGGTTCCCCCTGGTGAAAAGGTGGAATTTGAAGGAGGACTGTACAACAATCTATGGACAGCGCATCCACCATTCCAGATTGACGCAAATTTTGGGTAACATAACAGACACATCTCCCCAACCTCTCTGATCGAATTTTTAGATGACAGACAAACAGAGTTTACATGAACATGTTCTTACTGCAGGTTCACAGCTGCCATCGCCGAGATGCTGGTTCAGAGCACACCGACTGATCTCTACCTGCTCCCAGGCCTGCCCCGCGACAAGTGGCCCAGAGGCTGTGCCAAAGGGCTGAGGGCTCGAGGAGATGTGACTGTAAACATATGCTGGGACGAAGGGGAGCTTCAAGAAGCTATGTTATTTTCGAAGAATCGGAATTCAGTTACGAGGCTGCACTACGGTGAACGCGTTACCTCTGTTAGAGTTTGCTGCGGTACTGTGTACAAGTTCAACAGGGGATTGCAGTGCTTGGAAGCGTGGCCCCTCGGCAAATAACTTTCACAATTTACAGGATCTGTTTTTTTAACCTCACTCGAGTTGGATGGATGAGAAATGCAAGTTCACCTTAGTAGCCAGTTCTCTGTTCTTCTCTTTGCCTCTACGAAAATGTACACTTGCATACTGTCTCTGGTTTGTTATTAGTTATTTGCATCCCAATTTACAAATCCCATATACTTTCTCTGGGTTTTTAGTCTATCCCCAACGCAGTGTTGCTTACCAATACTCTTCCAATTCCCTCTTTTTTTTTTTTTACTAAGTTATGCATCGATTTCTGTGGATAACTTTTCCAGATTTTGTCCAGAATAAACAAGAACAGGTTAGTATGCTGTGTGTATATATAGGTTCTAAAATGACGCGTTTCACTCTATCTGTATCAGCCATGATTCTGTCTTCGTACACCTTTGTGCTCCAAGTTCAATTCAATCGCTGCCGCACAAGATACAAAATTCGTCAGGGATGTAAGTTTGAGTCCCAAGAACATGCTACGTTGCAGTTGGAGTGACGCCATTTACATTATTTATTTGATTGTTTGAGCTGGTAAACTTGTGGGAAATTTTCAAGTTACAAGGACACTTTAGGAAATTCGAATGGTTTATTTGTGTTGGCTGCCAGGCCCATGGAAGCCCGGAATTGATATCTGCGAGGCCCATGGCCCAAATACATGACCGAACATTCTCCCGGCCGCCGCCACCGCTCTCCTGTACGAAGATAGGCTCCTGCTCCTCCGGAGGTCCCTCCATCTCTTCTTCCCCTTCATTTCAATCAATCTCTCAAAGAGCTCTTACTTTTCCTTCTTGTTTTTGATAATTTGATTTGAGTATCAATCAGATCGCACAAGGAAAGGAAGAGTATCAATCTGGTGATTCAGGTCTAGGGGAGCAAGTCTGAATTCTTGGATCTTGGATGATGATGCGGCGGCGGTTTGTGAATATCGTGGCGGAGAACTACAAGACCGGCGTGTACTCGCTGCACCGCCTGGACGTCTCCAAGCATCTCTTCCACGAGTCAAGAGCCGACGCACGGGTGGTGCCGTCGCTAGCAGAAGCGCAGGTCGGTGATGAGCAGCCGACGCTGGAGCTGCTGGACTTGTTGCAAGAGCTGCCAGCACCGTGCGTGAAGATCCATCCGTCCAGAGGGGATCGGATCGTCAACAGGCTGCCGCCATTCTGGGATCTCTTGAGCCCCCGCAGCAGCGAAGACAAATCCCTCTGCATCAACTGGATGGGCGACACCATGCTCTGTGATGCCGGCAAACCATCCGTCGACCCCATGCCTCACCTCCGGGCTAAAGTGGGAGCGCACCCCATCTCGTTCTCCGTCGTCCGTCCTGCTGATGCTCAGGATCTGGAGGAAGAAGAAGACCTCTACGTTATCCACAATGTTCCACAGAGGGGCGCCAGCACCAATGCCTCCTGCTTTTGGGTCTTGAGAAAAGACATCGACGCCGATGGACGGCGGTGGCGCTGGGAGTCTCTTCCACCACCACCCTTCGTAGACGACCCCCGGTATGATCCCGCCTTGTTCATATGTTCCTACACGGTGGTCGACGGCGGCCGCACCATCTGCTGTGCAAGTGCAACGCCGGGCATCGGCACCTACTGCTTCGACACGGTGGAGCGTGAATGGAGGCATGCCGGCGATTGGGTTCTGCCGTTTCTAGGCAGAGCCGAGTACGTTCCTGACCTCGCCGTCTGGCTGGGCTTCTCCCCCTGCAGCCCTAGCTACTACCTGTGTGGCATGACGGACCTCAATGCCATGGCCACGGACCACCCACCCAAGCTGCAGTATGTCTGGCAGGACCTTGTTACACCGGAGAATTGGTCGGCACAAAGGCCCCAAGTCGTCAGCCTGGGCTCAGGCAGATTCTGCATTGCTAAAGCCTTTGTCATCGAGAATCGCCGCACGGGGGAGTGCGGCTGCGGCTGTGGCATGGATGAGGATTGGTGGGAACTTGAAGCTGAGGTGCTTGTCCTAACTGGAATTGAGGTGGGCAAGAGCGACGATGAACAGAGGCTCAAGGTGTGGAAGCACAAGTCCATACTATACGGCTCCATGTTCAACGTAAAGGGGGTTATATAGATCATTCTTTGCTGCAGTTTTATTAGACGATATAAAGAGATTTTGTAGATCATTCTTCTTGCCACTTTGTCATTCTTTTTAGTTTCTAGACTAGATTCATTAGAGCTTGTGGTAAGAGTCTTGTTGCTCGTTCTTATTGTAGGTTACTGTGTTCTATATGTTTGTTCAGACATATGATTGATTTGTTTGAATGGAAGTACTCAATCGGACACCGTTTGACCACCCAAACACATCATCTACCAAAACTGCTCTGTTCTGAAACTGCAGTGACCCGAACTGACAAAACTCCTCTCAAATCTGGTGCTATACTCAACCAATCCTCAAACCAACTTGACAGATCGAAGTACTCAAAGTAAGGAACAAGCTCACCAAGTTTGGTGCCAATCCAACCATGTTTGAGCCTCCAGTCACCGGCTTGAGGATGATCGGTTCGCAGCCATCAAATCTGGACAGATTTGCTTCTCCTTCTTCTTCCTCTCTTCTCTCAAGTTGTGGTGAGTGTTCTGCTCTCTCTCTCACTCTCTCACAGCAGCAGCTGCAGCTCTAAGAGTGGAGTCTAGGGTTTATCCCTTTTACACTTCCCAAGAAGCTATCTCAACCGTTGATTCAATCCGAGATCAACGGTACGGTGCACAAGCACTTGGGCTTGTGGGCTGTTTTGTTTATTTGCTGGGCTCCAAAGTCATCCTCCATGTGGAGGGATAGCCCAACACATGGATCACAAACCAATGTCGTCGCTGATTGCCTGGCCTGATGATCACACGCCCAAGGAGTGGATGCCAGTAAATGCTAAGCTCATCAGCCTGGGCTCAGGCAAGTTTGCCGTTGCTATGGTCTTCAAAGTTGTGAGCGACACATTGTTTTCTGAGCGGGATACAGTTGAGGAAGAGGTTCTTGTCTTGAGAGTCGTGGAGCTTGAGTTCACAGGCAAGGATGGTAATAATAACCTACAAGCAGGAGGGCTCAAGTTGTTCCAGCACAAGTCCATTTGTTACACTTGTGCCAACAGTACTGCCATACGCTATGTGCTATAAAAAGATCAGTATCGTTGTCATTGCCTCTAGTATATTAAGCATTTCCTTCTTAGCTTTTGTATGCATTAGAGCTTGTAAGAGACTACTGAGCACTGATTTTATCGAAATTTCTTGGGGTAAACAAACGGCAGATACACTTTAGTACTTTACCTTCTATCTCCTATTGTTGAGCTACCAAGGGTGTAGGAGAATGTGGTGCCACAAATGGTCATGGTATTTTTGTGGTACCTTGCATTTCATTTCATAACAAGAAGCTCAGAGTCTAGATTCCACAATTCATGAACTGCCTGATAGTGTTTTTCTTTCCCCAATTTAGAACTAACTTTATCCGTGCTATGTGCCCAATGTGAGGAGAGTGAAAAGATAAACAAGATGATCTTGTATGCTTTTGTAATTTTCCACAATCAATATATGTAAAAGCACAAGACTTGCTGAGTACTTTGGTACCATATTAAGTGAGACCGTATTGATGTTTGCATCAGAGACCGAACAAGTGAACAATGATTGTACACTTTCTCCGAGATACTGTGCTTCTTAATTTTGATTTGCTTTTACTGCCCAAGAATATATCCTGGTTCATTCTGCAGTTTGTTTGGGACATATTCAAGGGCATCCGAATAATCAATTGGTTTATGTAGGGCGATTACAAGTCATTTGTCGTAAAAAAAGGCACTTTCGTAGTATCCTGATGCTGTTAATGATATATGCAACATGATTAATGAGATGCACTGACATCGGACCAAATTCTTGGTTGCTGCTAGAACTGTGGAAAAAACTCTTGAACCACATATCTGGCGTATGCACAGCAGCAATCTTATCATTCAGTTCTTCATGCAAAACATAGAGACCATACCATCCATGTTGGAGACGCACGGAATAAATCTGTTAGCCACGCAATTCACAGGGGTATGGGGCACGTTGAGCCGATTAAGGAACATCATTAGGATCCTAGTATGTCTTACCACAGATTAACAATATAATGTTCCATTGATGCTTTTACATAGTCTGAATGATCAAACATTGACTTTCTCCAAAAAAAAAAATCAAACATTAACTAATTACAATTGATAAAAGATAACAAGAGCTTTTACTAACAAATAAACATCAAAATGACTCCGTGAAAATTCAAATAATATTTAAGCTAGGTACTATAAGATAGAGCATGATTTACATAATTTCTGAGATAAAGAAAATTTCTAAGAATAAATAAAATTCTAGGATGTTTAGTTGAATTATTTTCCATATATTTAGATAAATTTTGAAAAATTATTTTATGATTTTTGATTTTTAATTTTTTTCTGATTTATCTCGAACTTTTATCATATTTCGATTTATCTTCCTCTAACATCTAACATAGCTTCACATCAGCAAAACCATAATCAAAACTACTCCGTACCTAATAAGATAAAAAAGAGATTAGTTTCAAAAGTAAGAGATTAGTTTCAAATGAGGGATGTTATAAAAAATGATTTTAAATTGAACTTTTCTTTTACGCTACCTCCGTCTCGAAAAGCTGCAACTCCTAGAATCCGTGCAGTCAAACTTTTTTAACTTTGACCGATTTTATAGAAAAAAGTATCAATATCTATGATATAAAATAAGTATCTTATGAAAATACATTGTATGATAAATCTAATGGTACTAATTTGGTACCATACATCTTGTATTTTTCTAGAAATTTGGTCAAAGTTTAAAAATTTTGACTTAAGACAATTCTAGAAGTTACGAAGATTAAGAGACAAAGGGAGTATTTATTATTAGAACGGGACTCACCACGAGTCACGCACGCCTAGGGAGATTTAACTTTTTACCATCATTACGGTTGGCAACTCTTGAGAAAGCATCGTTACAGATGACGCTACGGAATTAGCACTGGAGTGAGAAAATAGATACAAAAATACCACTTTTCGCGTGCGTGGCAGCCCAGCTCACCAGTCCGGCTTGCATCCTAGTCAGTACTGCCTTGGCAAATGACCGGGCCTGCCCTTGCCCTTTTTTTTTTTTCCCCTGCGCTGCCCAGTCTGTGCCCCCCCAAACCCATTCTTCTTCCCCCAAGCCGCCGCCCGCCCGCCGCCACCAACAACCCCGGCCGCCGCCACCAACAACGCCCGTCCGCTGAGCCACGTCGCCCCCCGAGCAAAAACAAGTCATTTGTTGTAAAAAAAAAAAGACACTTTCGTAGTATCCTGATGCACTTAATGATATATGCAACATGAGATTAATGAGATGCACTGCCATCGGACCAAGTTTTTGGTTGCTGCTAGAACTGTGGAAACTCTTGAACCATGCCACATATCTGGCGTATGCACAGCAATCCTATCATTCAGTTCTTCATGGAAAACATAGAGACCACATATAATCCATGTCGGAGACGCACGGAATAAATCTGTTAGCCATGCAATTCACAGAGGGACGGGGCATGTTGAGCCGATTAAGGAACATCGTTAGGATCATATATGTCTTACCATAGATTAGCGATGTTCCATTGATGCTTTTACATAGTCTGAATGATCAAAACATTGACTTTCTGCAAAAAAAAACAAACATTAACTAATTACAATTGATCAAAGAAAACGAGAGCCAATAAGCAACAAAATGACTCCGTGAAAATTCAAATAATATTTAACCTAGGTACTATAAGATAGAGCATGACTTACATAATTTCTAAGATAAGAATTTTTCTATAAATAAATAAAATTTTAGGATGTTTAATTGAATTACTATCCATATATTTAGACAAATTCCAAAATTATTTTATAATTTTTGGATTTTTTGAAAATATATTTGTCTGATTGATCTTAAACTTTTATCATATTTTGATTTATCTTCCTCTAACATCTAACGTATAAACCCGCACCAATTCAAAACATGGTATATGGAAGTTCAATCCAAACCAAATTAGACTGTGATTTTAATCATCTATACCAGACCAAACCACTTGTACGCTTAACCCACACCGATTCACCGTCACCTCATGATCGTAGAGTCCAAAATCCGGTCATTAGAGGCTCGTAAAATAACCGGCTACTATTTAGCATTTCTCTAAAAGTTAAATCCATGTCCACCGGAGACTAACCCACCAAACTAAGAACCACAGCTGGCACAGCATATGGTGGCAGGCAAGTGGTGGGCAGCAACCACACACATCCAATCCAACACCACCTCGTACGAGAGCCGGCAATGGGTTCCATAGGAGGAGGACCCACAGCCACCGGCGGCCGGCGCCGCCGCGTGCTGTTCTTCCCGCTGCCGTACCAGGGCCACATCAACGCCATGTTCCAGCTCGCCGGCCTCCTCCACTCTCGCGGTTTCTCCGTCACCGTCTTCCACACCGACTTCAACGCCCCCGACAAGTCCCGCCACCCCGCCTACGACTTCGTGCCCGTGCCCGTACGTCCCCGACTGCTCGCCGGAGGGCAGCTCCGATGCCTTCCAGCTGACCGTCGAGCACATCCTCGCCGTGAACCGCGCCTGCGAGGCTCCGTTCCGGGAGCGCCTGGCCGCCCTGCTGACCGCGCGGGAGGACGACGAGGACGACGTCGCGTGCCTGGTCGCCGACGCCCACCTCCTGACGCTGCTGGACGTGGCGCGCGGGCTCGGCGTGCCCACGCTGGTGCTGCGCACCGGCAGCGCCGCGTGCCTCCGCATGTTCGCGGCGTTCCCCGAGCTCTGCGACAAAGGGGTACCAGCCGGCCGACGAGTCGTCGTCGCAGCTGGATGCGCCGGTGACGGAGATGCCGCCGTACCGCGTCCGGGACCTGCCGTCCACCAGCAGCGCCGGCCACGGCGTAGTAAGCGAGGTGATCTCCCGTACCGCGACGACCTCCTCGGGTCTCATCCTCAACACCATGGACGCGCTCGAGTCCGCCGAGCTGGCGTCGCTCCGGCGAGACCTCGGCGGCGTCCCCGTGTTCGGCATCGGCCCACTCCACAAGCTCTCTCCATCGGCCTCGAGCAGCTTGCTCGTGCAGGACCGCGGCTGCCTCGACTGGCTGAACGCGCAGGCCCCGGCGTCCGTGCTCTACGTCAGCTTCGGCAGCCTGGCCAGCATGTCCGCCGCCGAGCTGGTGGAGACGGCCTGGGGCATAGCCAACAGCGGCCGCCCCTTCCTGTGGGTGCTCCGGCCGGGCCTCGTCCGCGGCACGCCGCCGCCGTCGTCGTCGGAGGCGACACCACCACCACCACCCCCTTGCCGGGCGGCTTCGACGCCGCGACGCGCGGGCGGGGCGTGGTGGTGAGCTGGGCGCCGCAGGAGGAGGTCCTGGCGCACCCTGCCGTGGGCGCGTTCTGGACGCACTGCGGCTGGACCTCGACGATGGAGGCCGTGTGCGCCGGCGTGCCGGTCATGGCCCGCCCGTGCTTCGGCGACCAGATGGGGAACGCGAGGTACGTGGACCAGGTGTGGCGGACGGGCGTCACGCTCGGCGGCGGCGAGCTCGAGAGGGGCAGGGTGGAGGCGGCCGTCGCGGCGGTGATGGGGCCAGGGGAGCCCGGCGCCGGGCTGCGGCGGAGGGCGCGGGAGCTCAGGAGCAGCGCGGCGGCGTACATGGCCAAGGACGGGTCGTCCTGGACGAGCGTCGACAAGCTGGTTGCCCACATACTGACACTGTAGGTGCCTGCTGCAAGCAGAGCAGCCACGTGGTGATGTTCTTGGGTACTGTTTTTTTTCGATTGGAAAAAAAAAAAAGGCCCGGCTGGAGCTCATGATCAGCAGCTCGGCACCCAGCAGATGCGATGTATTGGATTGGATTGGAAACCTACAGCTACAGGTGACCGACCATGTGACTTTGTTTTGTCTCGATGCTCTGTTTGTGTATCCCCTCTCCACGATCTATACTGTCTGCGTGTGCAGTTTCCATGTTGCCACTTGATGACTGACTCACTGTCGGGTACTAATTTAAATAGACTAATTATTTTATATAACTTTAGATCCATGTTCTTCTATACCTAATTATATATGAGAAAATATTCATGCTACACTAATCATTGAATGCTTAAGCTTTAGTAAAATTTTTCATGTTCATTTTGTCCATGTATGATTAAGTTATAGATTTTTAACTCACCAGTTATATATGATTCAATGAGTTGCCATTAACACACTACAATCTCAAAGTCTTTTGGGTGCTAATGGCAACTCTTGGAATTAATTTCCTGTAGTGTAGTACTTTTTTAAAAAACATTGCTTTGCACCGTCAAGTTTCGTTCTTTAGTGAAATGGTGAAGAAAGCCCTTATAAACTGGCTTTTAATTTATACAATATGATATACTTGGGTCCTCGCTATTAGCTAGAATGCTGGATGATAAAATATTGTATTCTACAGGTGCCTAAGAAAATATAGGTAATACACAAAGATTATATAGCAAGTATTTAGTTCACCAACTTGTTCTGAGAAGTCTCACCAGCTTTCAAGCAATCTCCCACTTTCTTCTTAAGCTCCCTAGCTCTTCTCCTCATTTCTCCCTCCCTTTTCCTTCACGAGTTTCCTAAAACCCTCCTCTATTTTGCCTCTTTCAAGCTCACCTTACATGGTCTATTTTTTTTTTTTTTTTTGCGATGGTCTAGTATGATCGTATACTCAAATCTATATAATAGGATTAACAACTAATCCTAGGGGTAGGAACTAGGAAACAATTTCCACATGTATATGAAGAATTTTTTTTATTAAATTCTCAAAGTATTGCATCAAGATAACACAATGTCTTGCAAAAGTACTTTCGGTCTCTGCCTAACTAGAAGCATATAACACATTCTAGTGATTATCGATTCGCAGACTAAAATAATACCACGTGTTTGGGAGAAAATATCGTTGGTCACTTGTGCCAACTTTTGCAAGAAGACCACAACTAAATCTTGAGAAGCCACCTTCTTCTGAATAGCCCAAGTACATAGCTAGTGGATAACCAAATAGATAAACTGCACATGAAGAATGAGTTTTTTCTTTTCAAAGACAATATCATTTCCACTAAGACAAAGTGACCAACAAGTAGTGACTACTCCAAGCAGAAGTAGTGGTTTTAATTCTTTACTAAATCCTCATAACCAACCATCAAACAAGTGAGAAACATTATTACAAGGTTTAATGAAGTAGCCACTTGAATAATTCACCAAATAGAACAAACAAAGTGGCATTCAAAATACAAGTGCCTAATTGTCTCATCTTTATGACAAAATCAACACACAATTTACTACCTTGCCAATTGCACTTAGCAACACTATCCTTGGTCAATACAAGTCCTCTACATAAGTACTATAAAAGGACCTAGATTTTAATGGGGCCTTCAGTTCGGAAACATCAACGTTTATTAATGTTGGGTAGTGTGATTTCACTGTGAATTATTTATTTGGGTGTGCAAAAATGCAATGGAATACATCTGGCTCCTAGGACAATTGTATATTTGTATGTTGTCTCATCTTTATGACAAAATCAACCCACAATTTACTACCTTGCCAATTGCACTTAGCAACACTATCCTTGGTCAATACAAGTCCTCTACATAAGTACTATAAAAGGACCTAGATTTTAATGGGGCCTTCAGTTCCATAAACTTACAATGGAAACATCAACATTTATTAATGTTGGGTAGTGTGATTTCACTGTGAATTATTTATTTGGGTGTGCAAAAATGCAATGGAATACATCTGGCTCCTAGAACAATTGTATATTTGTATGTTAGTAATGTGTGGTAAGATCCCTACGCCAAAAGAGATTTGGTGGAGACTTCACCTACAGTGACATGATTATTAGGCCTGGCTATGTTATAAAGACTTGGACATTGATCTTGCAAATTTTGTTTCTAGCCATTTATCCTTTTCGAACTCACTTGTCATCCATCCTTAACCACAAATGATCAATAGTGGAGAAAATCACGTGTGACTTTCATGAGAGAGGACAAAAAAAGGGAGTCCCCACTCTATAATTCTACTTGCTCTGAAGGTTTAGAACCTAGATATTTATTCTGGAGGATTTGTTGCTAACTCCCTTGTACAGAGGAGTATAAACAACCATTTGCTAAGCAAGACAATATTCTTAATCTTCCTATCAGAAAATGATCCACATAGCTAAACGGTCCTTTTTTTGTCCATCACCTTGTGGCCCTTGCCAGAACATTGGCAAGACAAAAAGGACATCATATACATCAAAAGGCTACTAAGCACCGAGTTTATCTCTGTGATACACGTCCTCTGATGGATAAGCGTTTTCCTCTCCAAATACTGAAACACTTCTTAAAGCGTCCCTCCACACTTCTGGCAGTGTAGTACTTTTTCATGGCTTCGCACAATTAATAATTTTTCTTCCTCTTTTAGTAAACAGGTGCAGAAAGCCCATGCTAACTGACATTTCTTTCTTGAGTCGGCTTTCATACAAGAAGGTATATTTGATTCGAATGGTACTTTTTGTTTGTATATAAACCATCTCAATACTAGAATGCCTGAATAAAATACAGTTTAGATTCCTCTGCTTCCCCAAAAAGATATAAGAAGCACACCAAGATCACAGTGAAAGTATGTAATCCACCAACTTGTCAATGGCGACCTGAGAAGTCCCACCACTTCCCAAACAATCTCCCACTTTCTTCTTGAGCTCCTTAGCTCTTTCCCTCATCTCCTCTCCCTCCCTTTCCTCCATGAGCCTCCTAACAGCCTTCTCTATTTTGCCTCTTTCAAGCTCACCTTCCACCTCCAACCCTACACACCACGTGCTCACCACGTACCTCGTGTTCATCATCTGATCCGCGAATTGAGGCCTGCAAATCATCGGAACGCCCTCACAGATGCTCTCCAGCGTCGAGTTCCACCCGCTGTGAGTCCAAAATCCCCCAACCGCAGGGTGCGCCAGCACCGCCTGCTGCGGCGCCCACCGGATCACCTTGCCCCTGCCATGAACTGCAGCCTCAAATCCACTCGGAAATTCCGGACCATCGTCCAATCCCCGAACCGAGTCTGCGCGAACCACCCAAAGAAAAGGGTGGCCACTGTTGGCCAAGCCCCAGGCCACCTCCAAGAACTCGGTGGCGTCCATGGCAGCCAAGCTTCCGAAGCTCACGTACAGCACGGATTCAGAGGGCTGTTCGTCCAGCCACTTGATGATGCCGCTGTAGTCTTGGTCGTCCACCGTGCTGCTACTCCTTGTAGTGATCTGAGAGGAGAGCTTGTGGAGAGGGCCAGGAGCAAGTACCATGGGGATGTGGTGGAGCTCTTCGCGGATCCTCCTCAGCTCTGCTGCCTCCAGAGCGTCGAGTGTGTTGATCACGAGACCGGAGGAACTCTTCATTGCCTCGTTGGCACGGGCGAGTAGGTCGCGCATTTTCTTGGGGTTGCTCAACCTTGAGTAGAAGAGGTCCCTTACCCTCAGCGGCGGCAGCTCTTTCACTGGCATGTAGAGCTTCGATTCTAAAACAGAGCATTTGATAGTTTGAAATGTCATTTGACTGTTTTAATTAGGTATTGATCAGAACGATCAATCAAACTATTTCTATATAGTAAGAAAAATTTGTGATAAAAACATAGAATCTGAAATGCAAGGATTAAATCCTAAAGAAAACAAGTATCATATTTGTGCAGTGATGCTCTGGTCAGCTGACCTTGAGGAGGCAGATATCCCTTTTCGTGAAGCAAGGGGTATGCCAAGAAGCATCCGAGGCAGGCGGCGCTGGCGGTGCGCAGCACCAGCGTCCTGAGCCCGACCGCCGCGGCAGCCCTGGGCACGGCGAGGAGGTTGGCGTCGAAGACAATGCACGCGGCGGAGGGCTGCCTTTCGTCGGCGACCTCCGACTGGAGGACGGCCCTGACGGCCGCGCACCCGTCCGCCTCCATGGCGGCGTTCATGGCCTCGATGACGTCGATCACGTTCCCGGACGCCGCGACGTGCGCCGGGACGCCGTCGGGCACGGGCACGAACCGGAGCTCCGGGTGCCGCGCGGGGTCCGGCGCATTGAGGTGCGCGTGGAGCACGGTGACGGCGAGCCCCCGCGCGTGGAGCGCGCCGGCCAGCTGCAGCATCGGGTTGATGTGGCCCTGGAACGGCAGCGGGAACACCAGCACGCGCCGCGGACGCCGCCGTCTCCTGCCATTGGCGGCGGCGCCGCCGGCGCTGGTGCCGGTGCGCGCTTCGTGGACGCCGCCGGCCATCGATTCGATCGCGTGCCTGCCAGCTCGTCTCGATCGGCAGACAGCACACAGCTACGCAGAAGGAGCACACGCGCCATTTTAAAAAGAAAAATCATCGACGCCCTCGCTGTCGCTGGTTGACCTGTCGTCTAGACTAAGTTGTCATTAGGAGAAAAGTTTTTCCACAACTGCTACGCATGTCCTATATATAAGTAGTGGCTATATGACACATGGTTGGTACTGTGCTTGGTAGTGCTGCATTATTGACTCGCATTGTCCTATATATTAGGCAGACAGGAGCATGTGGTTCACTAAGCTTCTTGCAGGTTCTCCCTCGGAAGAAAGTTAAATACTTAAATACACTGGCACTCACTTCATTCCAAATTATAAGACGTTTAACTTTTTGACACTAAGTTTGACGGTTTGACCACTCGTGTTATTCAAATTTTTTGACAAAACAGTATTTCTTTTATCGTGGCTTGCTTTATTAACGATAGTCTTCAAAAATAACTTAAATTTAACAATATTTACACAAATTTTTGAATAAGACAAATGATCAAACTTGGGTTTTAAAAAAGTCAAATATCTTATAATTTGAGATGGAGGGAGTAGTCCGCAAGCTTTGTGGCTTGGTGTCACTTAGATCTATGAACTCTCATAATCAAAATTTGTCTTCCTAAACTAAACTTGTTAAGTTGTGCTCGAGAGATCTATAACCCTTGGGATCGGAGGAAGTAAAATGTCATGGTCACCTTCGTTCTAACTTAGCACTCCTTCCCACCCACACCTCCTGCCCATGGCGCAATGGAGGCTGCTGGTGTAGCTCCTCTCGGTCACAGCCGATGTTGACCGTCACATCACGGTCTGCGCTGTGATGTGCCCATGGCTCCTCAAGTTAATCTTTCAGTTTCAGTTGATTTATTGGGTAATAATATGAAGGGTAATGATATGAAAGAATTTTCTTTCATTAAGTTTGGGTCGTTTTCCTTTGAAGAATGGCAAAGCTATATAAAAAGAATTCTTGCTAGTACTGTTATTGTGGCTTCTGAGACCCTATTTACAGGAGCTAATTTAATGAAGGAAATAGAGAAGAAGCAAAGAAAATATATTCAGATTGGAGCTATGCAAGTGGACGTTGATGATGAGCTGCCAATTTAATTGAGAGCATCATGTTTTTCGGTTACTAGAAGAGTAACGTGAGACAAGCAAAGCTGCTGGAATAATTTTTATGTGGCCAAGGATAGTTACGTGTTAATAATTTAATAATAACTTAAATGGTCCGGTCTCTTTATTTTTGGTCCTAGTCACGTGGTTTAGTCAGTCATGGGCCTCGGCTCAGTCTAATTAGGAGTCCATGTGTCCTGTGCCTGCATGCACATATATTTGGCTTGAACTGCCATGTAAAGAGATTAGATTGAATTTTATTTGAAGGAGTTATCCCTTGTCGAGCCGCCGCTCGAGAACCCTAGCTGCTGGGGTGATTGATCCGGATCCTTCGTGGATTTGTGTGGAGTGCGTGATCGAGCTGCTACAGCTTGGGTACGTCGCTTGGAATCTTGGAGTTCCTCATCTTTTGATCGTGGTTCGTCGTGGCCGCGGGTGGAAGAAGTTATCTAGGGTTTTGGATTGCATCTATTGTAAGCCGATCTCCTATCTATCATTGTTACTGTTTGAGTTCTACTGCTAATCAGAGAAAATATTTTGGTGTTGCTGTGCTGAGATTAGTTGGTCCAGATTATTATATTGGTACTGTGTGATTGATTTATCAGATGAACTATTTGATCTGCTGTGTTACTGAAATTTCCTGATACTACCGAGAGGTGCCACCTCTTTGTTACTCTGGGAGAACGCTCGAGATTAAATTATTATTGTGTACTGTGCTTTAGTTCTCCTATTGAGAGTCCGGCAACAGACCTGATTAATTGGCGAGTCCTACAATTTCTTGGTTCATTTGCCATTAACTGTGATTGGCCGAACCTGCTGCTATATAGTATATACGCTGAATACTGAATACTTCCGAGAGCTTGTTTCTTCCTTTCTATTACCTGTGCTAGCTGAAGGGAAATTATCTTGGTACAGCTATACATTCATATAAAAACCAGAAATTTATATCTAGTTTATATTGTGCCGTGAAAGATCGGGAAAATATTTGGACAGCGTAGGCGTGTCCTTATCACGCTGGGTGCACGGCACATCACACTCCACCACCGCCGGACGCGCACTAGCCATGCTCCACTTCACTGGCCACTACATTGCCGAGCACGGCGACCACGCCGTCACATCACGGTGCCGTCGTCAAGGCCATAACAACGCCTCATTGGCCGCGAAAAAACCGCGATAGCCTCCTGGACCACCTTGGTGTTGAGAGGAAAACGCCGTCTCATGTAGGCGGCCAGCACCCTTGGCGCCTCTCCTGCGTCTAATTTAATAATTAGGCAGAAGTCACGACCGAGTAGGAAGGCGTTGCACGCAGCTGGAGGACGCGAGCGAGACGCTGATACCGTCCTGCACGAGCGATCGTGACGCTGTACGAGCCGTGTTGGCTGGCGCTGCGGCGGCGACGTTTGATCGAGGTCCAGGAGGCAGGCCAGCCGCACAGACAGTCGTGGTGGTCCACATGCTCAGACTCCTCGACCTCACCGGTCTCCGACGTGCTTGACTGATTGGAGTGGAGGTCGACGAGTGGGTTGGATGCCGATCTCTTCCACGTCGCCAGCAGGGTGTCCACTCCTCAGCGGTCCACACGAACTGCGCAATGACTGGGATGCGCTCCTCCAGCTGCTTCAGCAATTCCGCATCAAACACCACAGGCGCCGCGCCATGCCGGGAAATCGCTAGTATCACGATCAGAAATCCTTTGGGCGATCGAGATCTGCAACGGCAAGCTGCAGAAGAGCAGAGCAGAGCACGTGTCCATGTCGGCATTTCCATGTCGTCCATGCCAAGCAAGACGACGGCACAGGACTAGCGCTACAACCTGCTGCTGCTGGCGCCCTTGAGGGTTGGCCCCATCTCCTTGGCAAGGTTCCGGATCACGTACTTCTGGATCTTCTCGTTCCCGGTGCATCATGCATGCCGACGTCCCCGCCCCGGTCTAGAACCATCCGTTATCCAGTAAGTATCACCCCCCCTTAATTGGTGGCCTGCTTCTCGTCGTTGAGGTTTCCCGAGCATGACGCACCTGCCGCGGAGCATGATCTCGCCCATCGTGCATGGACCCGTCGCGGGGCACGCTGCGGCTGGTTTCGCAGTCGACGATGTCGACGCCTTGACGGTCGACCACGCCCAGACCGGGCGTGCACACGCTCTGCCTCACCTTGCACTGCGCGCGCTCTGACGCAGGCAGCTTGTTCCACCACAAGCCCCGCCGTTTCGGTCAGCCCGTACCCATGCATGTCCCATGGGTGACCTCGAGAAGCCGATGGACTCAATGCGGTGCAGCAAGGCGGCGAGGATGCGCACCTTCCCCGGGAGTGACCGCCGCGAGGTGTCCAGGACGTTGGCCAGCATGTTGTGCAACACAGGCACGGTACAGAGGTGGTCCACTTCGCGCCGCACGAGCACGACGGTTACAGGAAGAGGATGACCATGGCAAGTTCCCTTTTGTGAAATTTAATCCCAGTCAGTGTGCTCCTAAGGGGTAAGGGGTATAGACCTCCCATGCACAACCTCTACTGCAGTGTTCGGCTAGTCAGATAAGCCGGCTAATAAGACAAACCGACTAATTTGCTGTAAGAAAAAAAATACTATTCAAATGGTTCATAAACCCGGTTGATAAGACAAGCGAAGAAATCTATACTATAAAGGAGCCTAGGAATTGAAAATATTTTTCACCCAAAAAATTTATACCCACCTGATGTTTAGACCGTTGATGTATTAATCTATTCGGATCTAATGGCTGGTGTTAACTTGAGAGTGGGCCCACGTAAAGATCTTACATGTAAGATCTTACAGGCAAGTTCGCGTTTCTACTTCAACGTAGTCTTTTTTCACCGATGGCGGCTCTTACCCACCCGCTGTAGATTTGCGGCACGCTCTGGCCTCGCGGTTTTTTCCTCGCACCGTGAAACGCCGCATCCCGATCCGCACCGCCTCACGTTTTCTTCTTTTCACCGAGTAACCACCCGCTCCCGCAGCGCTACCCCATATTCTCCGATCCCGTGTCACGCCGTGAAGATCACGCTGTTTCGGCGGTCCCCGCGCGCTGAGAAGATCACATTCTTCGCCGGCGGCCCTGTCTCCCTCGCTCCAGGCCCTGGCCCTGTTGTGCCTCCGGCGGCGTCGGCCCGGCGAGAAGGCCAGAAGATGCGTCGGGAAGTGCTGGCCTGGAAGACCCCCACGCGGTAGCGCCGGAGAAGAGCACGGTCATGAAGAGCATCGGCGGTCCACACATCGACTTTCTCACCTGCCGAACACCACCCAGGCGCGATGTAGTATGGTGTCCCGACTCCCGACCAGCCCTGTCATGAACCTGTTGTCCCCGAAGTCCGGCCTGAACCAAGCCCAAGTCCCCGAGCCTGCATGTGTGCCCGCCGATCACCGGCAAGCGAGCCGGGCGCGCCGTCGTTTTCGCCGCTGGCATATTCGGCGACCTCCACGTCCAGAATTCGGCCAGGCGCGTTACGTTGCACAGTCCCATGCGGTGCCCGTGCTTTGCTCTGCTGTGTCAGCATAACATCATGCTGATGTCAGATACATCCTTTTCCCTTGCAAAATAAAATCAGAAAATACACTACAAATACTAAGAGCAATGCACGGGAAGCCGTTCAACTCTGGATCAGCAGCCTGAGATTAACCAGCCCATATCCTCGTCACCATGTGGTCACGGGCCAATCGTTCAACAACTTCCAAAGTTCCTTACAAATTGTCATATAGTTCCAAAAACAATACGAATCAAAATTGTATCGTATACCTATTTAAAATATTGTCCTACACGTATTAGTGTTCTTAGAATACCATTAATTGATCAATTAGCTAGGCAATATTACTGCAATTGATTTTAAAGGATACTGATTTATCCTAGGGCAGCCAAAATTCTACGACCCAACATAGAGATAAATTGGTTATCAGGCCTTTTGCCTTCTTGTATACTTCAAATTGTTGGTCATTTTTTGTGTAGTTTATTCACATCTAGATTCAGCCTCTCTCTGATTAGCAATATATAGTTGTTTTTACATCAATGTAATACATGAAGATGAATATGTCAGCTAAACAAGTAGTATATGCTTAATGTCTGGCCCAGAGATTTATAGTTAGAGAGGAATTTTTGCGTGCACAGTGTCTGTGTACTGGACCACTGCTCTCTACTACCAGACTAGGGTGATGTCTTACCTCTTATAATTGATGTACGATCCGTCCTGCTTTTAATTAATTAATTAATTTAATTAATATAAAGAGTTTTTTTGGTGGGACCACGCATGCAAATGAATGATGTACAATCCGTATATAGGAACCAAAGGATCAAATATTAGATGAATTTATTTTTACAGTGAAATAAAACCTAAAAATACAAGTACTCCCCTGCCAGCCTAAATTTACAGTTACTGGCTACATTCACTCAACCACACATCCAAGCTAGATAACGCTCCACTAGCACTTGAACATAGTTCCAAATAATGAAATAAAGTGTTGGCTTCAAATAAAAAAGAAAATACTAGATAAGATGATAACAACAAAAAAGCTAGAAAATGGCAAATATTGGTTAAACAAAACATAAAAATACTAGGATAAGATGATAACTATAAACAAGCTAGAAAATGACAACAAAAACAACAAATTTGTTCTAGGCACGTGCGTGTCGCACGTGCATGTTAACTAGTGTAAGGAAATAGATTATAATAACATTACGAAGGAAGAGATGAAACTCACTACAGGCATCACTATAGAAGAATTGGGGGAGAAGTAACTTGGACTACCTCTAGAACTGCGGTGGGACATAGCACCACGGAGGCTTTTGAACTGATTGTGACAATGATACGGTGTTTGGTAGGAGGCCGGAGTGACAAGTGTCTCAGCAGGGCAGCCAAGGAGTTCTGGATTAAATCGGTAGCTCAGGCAACTGTCATCTATCCAATGAAAGAAAATTACATTGACTATATTGAATTATTGGTGGAGAGGAGCAACTGAAAGTGGGGCTATCCATTGGAGAAGATGGTAGTAACTCACTATGCCAAAGTGCCTTGGTGGCAGTTTAATGTGGCAATGCTTGGCAAGCAAGCGCCTAGCTAGCGTCTTATGACTTCCCAGCCTCCCTTCCCAGTCATCTATGGCAATCAGCTGCTTCTGGCACTTGAGACGTTAGTGCTTGGTGCCCGTCTTGCCTGTTTCTCCATCTCTGGAATGGGAGAACTCCAGCAAGAGGATTAGTAATGCACTAGCGAGATTCTGATGCACCGAGGCCAGCGCGTCTGATCGTTGATCGTTGATCGATGATGTTGACTAGATAGCATGATTAGCGAGTAATAGCCTATGTTCTAATTTTGCTAGGGAGGACAGAGCCGAATTGTATTACAATATCCCCCTTAGCGTGCCACTTTCGTGATGCGTCGTTGTAACTTGCACTGTTTCTCGATCTTAATATGAAAGATGCGCAAATCTTTTGTATATTCGAGAAAAAGAAATTCTTGCCTGCTCCTATAACAGCTGTTGATGAAGCCATCTTTGTACGGCATGGCATGTCGTTGGCTTGCCGCTGATAGGAATCGTAACTCCGGAAAGAGCAACAACCGTGATGTGCTTAGATTAGATGCGTTCGAAGAAAACATAGCAAAAGATGGGATTCTTTTTTCGTAAATGATTTCGGCAAGTATTTTATTTTAATTTAATTCTATAATAATAACAGTGGGTAATTTTTTAAAAACCTAAATTGATCCAATGGCTAATATTGCTGCCAATGATTGCTTATCATTGAATTGATGGCTAGATTTTTCTAATTACAAGTTAAGTGCCCATGCATTGCTACGGAACATATAACCACATCGATAAAATAATAGCATGTTTGGTTTGCAAGTCCAGTATGTCAAAAACGAATCCATCCTGGACGGAGTCATACCCGCCTTTTCTGCCAGACGAGTGGTTCCTAATTATTGACTTGCAAAGTTAGTTATGGAGGAACGGTTGGTGACGGACATATTAGGCTCGGATATAGGTTGGATAACTCCAGGACCATCCGACGACACGATCCAAACGCTCCTATACGTAGAATCCATTGAATACACCATCCGGCGACACAATCCAAAAGCGCATATATGCAGAATCCATTGAATACAGATATATGTATCGAAGGCTTCAAGCTTTAGCAGAATTCTCATGAAGTATTGAAAAGGGCACTTATTGCGATGAATCTAAAACTGGTGATGCATGTGTGGAGCGTCCGGTAGTCTGTAGTCTCCTAGACCAAACAAAGGCTCATTGCGGAACACACCCTGTTTTTTACTGAAAAGGAAGTGTAGGTCACACAGTAAAAGCACATCAAAGCCATTCTAGCAAAGCAGCAGTGGATCAAAATTCACAAATATCCAATGCAAGTTTCTCGTAGCACAGGAACATTGGTCCAAAGCACATCAAGTCTACAGAACTATTGAAAAGCACAGGAACATTGGTCAAAAGCACATCAAGTCTACAGAACTATCGAAAAGGATCCTTCTACTGTGGTGAAGCCTAAAACTGATGGTGTATGTGTACGTGGTAGCATCCTGTGATCCCCTAAACCAAACAAAAGCTTGATGGACTAATCCAGTAATCCATGGTTGCTGGCCATCACTACAAGATCAAAGCAACTCTGATCATATTTCAATATTATTTTGTGAAAAATATATAAAGGGAGAAAGTTTCACATAGAGCAGCACTGTATTTTTTTTCCTTACAAAAATATACCTGCAAGTGTTTTTACAAAAGCATAAAACAATTTAAAGGAACTGCTGATTCCATAGAAACTTTAAAATGGATTATCTCCATTCTTTGTGTTCTTATAAGCAGCAGGACAGAAGATATAAATTCTTATAGCATCCTAACATGAGAACCATGAGAGAATTATTTATGGATAGTGAAGTGACTTATATTTGATTATTACTTTTTTTCTTTGTTCACACATGATTTTTCATATGAGAATAATTAACCTTGCCGAAAAAAGAGAACTTCACCCAATGAACACTTGCACTTGGCCAGAACTCTGCCCTACTCTCATATTGCAGTAAAATTAAACAACATATCAAATGATCCTCTACGTATGACAACATAAATTTGATTTAGTTAATTTCATTAGATGATGCTCTTTTTTACATCATCTTGTTTATTTTCAACATTTCTTTTCAAACAGCTATATCTAGAGATAGCTTCAGCTATAGAGATTTAAAAGTTTTAAACCCTCATCAAGCAGCTATATCCAAGGATAGCTTTAGCTATAGCAAGACATTGTGCTAGAATTTTTAATAATCTAGTAAGCTATGACTGGAAGACACAAACCAGCCACACTAAAGTTTTTTCAGTAAAATGCTCATGAGTAACAACAACAACCTGACTTGCTTCACGACCTAAGCTCATGAGGAAGTTATTTGGCTTGATACAACGATGAAGACAATCCTGCCTGTGACTGTACTCTACCCTGGCTATATGTATAAAAACAACAGGAAGGCATTAACTCGGTGAAAATCCACCAAAAAAATTAGAGAATTGAGAATTTGGGCCATCAATTTTATAGGTATATTGCCATATATACAGATAAAAGGCTAAAAAGAATGATATGACATGCAAGAGAAACTAATCATCTGAGCATTTATGTTACTTTGTACCTACACACTGATTTATTAGGCATTTCTGTTATTAGACCATCAGAGCACACCCATATGAGCTTCATGCCAATTCAGGACCAACACACATTCTATTCTATCTCTGCCATCAAACAAAAACTCCAAAGTCACTAATGCATTCAGGAACTATTTTTATCGAGTTACGTTTATTCTCAAATTCTCATACCCAAGCAATAGTTTGGATGTAGGGGAAAGGAAATACCTCACTGCAGTTTGACGCTACATGCAACAAGAAAGGGTAGAATCATCGCTACAGAAATATAAACCTGTGCAATATTTGAGAAAATAATATGAACCTGTGTTAGTCCATAGCAATAAGCATGTCATTGTTAGTACTTGCAGGTTAACCCCCCACTCCCCTAAAAAAAAAATAATTCTAAAATTATTAACCGAAAAACCCTACAGATTTTAGAAAGACATGGAACTGCCCAATTCTGATTTGAATTTGGGAGTGTTGTGATTATCTCCCTGCTTTGGCAAAATTAGGCTCATTAGTGTATTTTTTTTTCATCCTGGTTAACCATTGCCAATGGAGCATCATAAACATGCAAAAAAAAAAAAAGTAAAACAACGTTAAATTCTCCTCTGTAAATTAGTCAGCATTCAGCACGTACCAGATTTCAGGATTTAGAAGAACAGTTACTGTCCCCTCTTCAGACTAACAGAACTAAGCTAGCAGTACAATCCCATTACATAATGGCACATGACAAATCAACAGAAGAAATTCCAATTCAATTAAAAACGGAATGATTCAGCTAACCTAGCAGTAGCAATGCTGATGACGAGAGATTAGGACTCTTGCCATGCCTTCCGGTACTAATTCTTCAGTTGATATTATAGATAGCCTTTTCTATTTCAGTTGTAGAGATCTATTTTATATTTTTTTCAATCCTTGTAACTTCATATTTGCACTTGTACATCTCAGTGTACCAAGCACTGCGGCAGCAGAACACTAATCGGATTGAACCGTGCATCCATCCCACCCAATCGGCCCCAGCTTACACTAACCAATCAATCCTAACATACTCCAAAAAACACAGAAAAATTCGCTGGAGGCATAAATCACAGGCGAAACGAACTAACCATTTGGATTTCGAGTGCTGCACAACTCTGGTGTGTCCAATGATCCTGATTGCACATGTTCTCAATTTGCAACCGCCGATCGATTTGAAACGAGGCCAACTGCATTGAATCAACGAGAACCAAAAGAAAAAATGAATTAATCAAGTCAGCGACAAGGGGCTGACCAGCAGACGAAGAAATCGACGACCACGAACAACTTCGGTGAGGACTGGAGGAAGGCGCTCAAGTTGGACGCGTCGAGGTCTACGGCCGCGTCTCGTCGGCCGCCCTGGCGCCCTCTATGCCTAGCGATGGAGCACGTCCGCCCCCACGCGGCACCGCACCGAGGCAAGCGGCGAGCACGGCTAGGGTGAGGAGGAGCCTGCGAGGGGCCACGCCAAGGAAGGCGGCGAGGACAACGAGGGCGACGAGGAGCCCGCAAGGGCGAGAGGCAAGCGGCGAGGACGGCGAGGGCGATGAGGAGCTAGGACGCCACTTCTGTTTCACGCACGCGGGGCGAGCTGCGGAGCTGAGGATCGTCTTGCGGCGGCAGTTCCATGGCAGAGGGATCGAGACGGCGGTTCCGCAAGAGCAGACCGCGGGGCGCGGGTCATTAGCGGGGGTGAAGCGATCAGTTTCCCAGACGCGCGGTTGCGGGAGTTCGGGCGGGGCGATTAGCCGGGGCGGGCGGTTAGCGGAGCTAAAACCATATCATTTGGGTTTTTTAGTTGTAGAGATGGTGAGAATTTCTAAGATTTATTTTTTTCCTAACACATCTAGTGAGAGCTAATATCGTCTTCAAACCTCTAATTAGTAATAGTAAAATAAGATTTTTAAAAAAAATTAATATTTATAGTATATAATTAGTATTATAAAAAGATCTTAAAATCTATAAATCGAATTAAACTTGTGGCATGAATATCGAAACGTTGGTTAATCTGGGACGGAGATGATAATACAATCAGTTTGAGAACGACAGCATCAGACACGAAAACCATCAGAACCTGTTGAAATAACGTCACCAATGACGTCAAACGAAGCAGCCGCATGCCGCTTCACTGGGCCGCTATTGGACGTACAAGCAAACGGATCGAAAGGATGAAGTTTGTTGCCACGCTTGCATGACGCATGTATTACCAAACCAATAAATAATCATTCGACAACCGACACGAAACATAAATGAAAATGGTCGTGTGCGTCACTGATAGCCACTCGCTCGCTAGCACGTCTACGTCACAGATAGCCTCTGTTCGTTATTCGTTCGCTAGCACCTTTCACTTGCCGAGCATACACAAAACGCCCGCGCACAGCCGCACAGCTAGCAATGGCCGGCGTCCAAGAACCTCGCGGCGGCGGCGGCGACGGCAGCAGGGGCGCCCTGCCTCGTCGTCATCACCATCGGCGGCGGCGCGTGCTGGTGTTCCCGCTGCCGTTCCAGGGCCACATCGACCCGATGCTGCACCTGGCGGGGGGTGCTCCACGGGCGGGGCCTCGCGGTGACCGTGCTCCACACGCGCTTCAACGCGCTGGACCCGTCACGGCACCCGGAGTTCCGGTTCGTCGCCGTCCCCGACGGCACGCCCGCCGACGTCGCCGCCACGGGGCGGATCATCGACATCATCCTCGCCATGAACGCCGCCATGGAGTCCTCCTCCTCCTCCGCGGCCGCCGTCACGGAGGCGCTGGCGTCCGCCGCGGCCGCGGACGACGACGGCGAGGCCGGCGCCGGCCAGCCCCGCGCGTCGTGCCTCTTCATCGACGCCAACCTCCTCGCCGTGCAGAGGGCGGCCAAGAAGATCGGGCTGCCCACGCTGGTGCTGCGCACCGGCAGCGCCGCCTGCTTCGGCTGCTTCCTGGCGTACCCGATGCTGCACGACAAGGGCTACCTGCCGCCGCGGGAGTCGCAGGTGGACACGCCGGTGCCGGAGCTGCCGCCGCTCCGGGTGAGGGACCTCATCTACACGAAGCACAGCGACCACGAGCTGATCCGGAAGGTGCTCGCCCGGGCCTGCGAGACGGTGAGGGGCTCCTCCGGCGTCGTCATCAACACGTCCGAGGCGCTGGAGCCGGCCGAGATCAGGAGGCTCCGCGACGAGCTCGCCCACCTCCCGGTGGTGCTCGCCGCCGGCCCGCTCCACAAGCTCTCCTCCTCCTCCAGGAACGCCGGGAGCAGCCTGCTCGCCCCGGACCGCAGCTGCGTCGAGTGGCTGGACGCCCAGCGGACGGGATCCGTGCTGTACGTGAGCTTCGGGAGCTTGGCCGCCATGGACTCGCGCGAGTTCTTGGAGGTGGCGCGTGGGGGCTGGCCGAGAGCGGCCACCCGTTCCTGTGGGTGGTTCGACCCAACCAGGTAAGAGGCCGTGACGACGCCACCGCCGCCGACGACGACGACAGCGAGCGGCGGCCGCGGCTGCCGGAGGGCTTCGAGGAGGCGGTGGTCAGGGCTGGCCGAGGCGTGGTGGTCCGGTGGGCGCCGCAGCAGGAGGTGCTGGCTCACCGCGCCGTCGGTGGGTTCTGGAGCCACTGCGGCTGGAACTCGACGCTGGAGGCCATCGGCGAGGGGGTCCCGATGATCTGCCGGCCGGACGCCGTGGACCAGATGATGAACACGAGGTACGTGCAGGACGTTTGGGGCGTTGGGTTCGAGCTTGAAGGGGAGCTGGAGAGGGGCAAGATCAAGGACGCCATTGGGAAGCTAATGAGTGAGCAGGAGGGAGCTGAGATGAGAGGAAGAGCGCGGGAGCTTAGGGGAAAAGTAGCAGCCTGCTTGGAGAGCTCCTCTGGGTCTTCTCAGATTGCCATTGACAAGGTGGTCAAGTACATACTGTCTCTGTGATGTGAAGAACCTTCTCTTGCTTGTGTGTGTATGTGTTCTGGGGGGTTTACAATTGCAGCTTAATAGCTGATGATATTCTTATGGACAATTCGTCTCAATTATAGTTACGCCATATAAAACAATACGTCTACGTCTAATATTCTTTGCAAGAAACATTTGTTCACGCTCTACGTAGCAGCGAAACTAGAACAAATTAGAGGGTGACACAATTCTCCAGTAGATTTGAAAAAATAAGTTGGAATAATCGTGAAAAATTGATTGTAATAGTTGTTTTTTTTAAAATTTTTGTGGGTGCACAACCATGAACGTGGGTTCAAACTTCAAAGTACAACGACGTTTAATATTTCTTCTCAAAAAAAGGAGAGCATTAGTGGGAAATATAATATTAGAATGGAAGCATTTTATTGCTAGATTAGCACATGGCAAGAGTTCTTGGAGATCTATCAAGTTACTCTCAATTTAGTAACCAATAATTTGGCATATGAAAGCAATAACATACACGAAACTGGAAAAGACTTTTTGCTGCTCACGTAGTCATGAACTCATGATGAAAACACGCAACACCTTTTTTTTGGTTGAGTTGACACTACACTAAATTCCTTTGGCATGCTATTTATATTTTTGAAATTGCACCTCCAAGAGACTTAAGTGGTTTATGTCATACTTGGGTTATCAACGGGTTATACAATAACTAGTGGACAGGCACGTGCGGCATGCACGTGTCTATACAAAACAAAATTTTGTTATAACAATGAAATACACAATCCATAATTGCACAACAATATTTTGCATATATCCACAGTGTAACTACTAAAATTTGTAAAAAAAAATATATATATATATACCAACCGGCTTAGTTTCAATTTCACGTTCAGTTCTATCTAAACAAAGAGACATTACTATTACTGTATCCCACTTTTGAATGCCATCATACCCCCATGTGAGCCCTTTCCTACGTGCAGATCCAGGAAACATTTTTAGTCGGTGTAAATAAAGGAAAGAACCATTTGAACCACATAATGATCAATATTGATTTAACTACAAATAAAGGAGGGATCTTTGTATCATGTAATGGCCAAACTATTTCTGAACTGCCACTATCATAGGCAATAGGCACGTTCACCAGCCGTCTGTAATATCAAAGATCTAAATAATGAGAAAATCAGCAGTCCTTTTTTTGTTTGCAATGCTAGCCCAAAAATCACATAATTAAGAATGATTGAGATTAATGTCACATTGCATAAATACCATGTTTGCTTGCTACCTGTTCACAGACACCCTTCTCCTTTTGATTCGCATTACACCACAAAGAGTCAATGAAATCACCATATCTAGTTGGAATGAAATAACACTACTGTTCACATATTTAAGCATGCCACACCTAAGTACTACCATCACCTCTGAAAATAATACAGTGATGAACTCTGGCAACTGTATCAGCCAAACTTTAGAAGGACAAGGTATATAAAGAAATGAGCACAAAGTGTGGTTGCTATTGATAGACCAGAAGTGGTGAACATTAAAATTAAGCTAAAGGAGGTTCAAAAAGTACTTTGCTTTCTTGAGTTTATTTTTATTCACCAAGCATTATCTAACCCATTGAATCTACCATGGTTTAGCTTTCTATGGTATAGTTCATGAAGAATAGTAGTATGGTTAAAAAGTGTAATTTGTCAGACACCAGGCTATATAGTTTAGTCCGATATGTTGTGCAGGTGTGATATGTTAAATGAAATGACAATTATTTGGTAAAATGGACCAGAGAAGCTATGTATAGCACTTAAATCATAGTAACACTACTGCAATTGGGAACTCTTTTTAGACATAATGGGAAACATGTTATATTGCTGACTTGTTAACTCATATATGCATTTTATATTCAGTTAAAAACTACAGTACATACTGACAAGTAAACAGGACATCATCAGTAAATACTGGAAAACATATAGAGCATCATCTGCTAGATGATGATTTTCGATATAGCATGGATCAGTTTACTGAAAAGAACTACACGTATTTAGTTGACAACTACTGCACATATATGTCTTTTCCCTCCCTCCCTCCCTCCCTCTCTCTGTCTGTCTCCCCCTTGGTTGTTTCAATTACCAGCATGGTTCTGCAATATTAGCATAGTTTTCAGTAATCTGGAATAAAATTTGCATTACAGAGATGAAGCATGTAGCTTTTGTTATTACATAGCATGTTTGAGTTTTCAGTTTTCAGTAAACAAAACTGAAATAACTTTCATTGATGCTTCAAGAAATAACGGAGCCATGTACAAGTAACTGAAATTAAAAACAATCTACCTCTAAAACATTTTAGATAGGCGTCTCAAATCCTTTTGCGGGTGGTCAAGAAATCTAGCAGGCTTGGAGACTGCAAGATGAAAGAGAGAGACAATGAGCAATATTTAGAGGCAAGCCAAAGATTCCAATGATCCAAACATGTAATTTGCAAAAGATTCAAAAGTTCTGGACAGAAACAAGTCGAGGTTACACTTCCTCTTATCTGAGACCTCGCTGAGAAGGTGGAAGGGGTTCTACACGCACCAGAGTTACATGGGAAGTTAAATCTGAGATGAAAAATACATGTAGGACATGGTCAATCTGTTCATCAATAATTGCACAAAAAAAAAAAAATCAAACACTGGCTTGTTTTCTGCACTCACCACAGCCACCAGGGAAAAAGGATTTGGAGGAGAATGTCGATCTGATGAGAAGGGAGTGGATCGGAGGAGGAGGGTGCCATCTTGGAGGGAACGATGAAGGCACTCAGTCTTCTTACCTGGAGGAAGAAGGATGCGTTTATAATTTGCATCACGCTTGGGTGGACTGGACGGCCGGCGACGTTGGCTCGTGTCTCGCAGGGTGGCCGGCCTCAGGCCTGGTCCGTTGCGGCTCGTGTGTTGCAGGGCGGCCGGCCTCAGGCCTGGTCCGCCGCGGCTCGTGTGTCGCAGGGCGGCCGGCCTCAGGCCTGATCCGCCGCCGCCGCGGCCACCGTTCCTTGTGAGGACCCACGTCGCCACTTGGGATTATGCCTGTGGGGGAGATGCAGACGGAGAGGAGAGAGGATTTGCCTTCGCCTATGGCGGCTTTGCCGGACGCTTCTCCCAGCGCGGTTCGTCGTCATCTGGGCGTGGGCCGGAACTGCTTCCCCTGACTCCGCGTCGTCGCTCCTGGGCCTGGCATCCGCTGCGGGAGGGGCGATGGAGCGGCGACTGGGCGGGACGGGCGTGGGGAATTCCGACGTTTCGGCACCCAGCGGCCGGTACGTGAGCGCGCGGGTACGGAGATGAGTGCGCGGGTGCGGACGGTGACAAAAGTTTCTGTCGATCGGTTGTTTACAACGGCGGATACTTGTCAATGTAAATGAGTTTCTGTCCAGCTCCGCTTGTCAGACTAACATCCTTTCCTCATGGGTCCACCTGTCAGTCTAACATGGGTACGAAGTTTTTGTGGTAACAAATAATTTCTAATCCTTCGCTCCTTTATAGTATAGATAAAGTGAATTAAATATGTTGATAAGGGCTATGTCAATTTGTTGGGCGCTCTATGATCTCAATAAAATGATATTAGTTTGGACTGAGACCAGGCTAACTGAGCTAGGCTGAAGAGGACTCCAAGTAGAAAAGCAAGCACAGACATTCAGAGAGAGGCATCTAAGTCCTCTGCACAGAAGATCTCCTTCTTGCTATTCTTGCTCCTCTATCCTAATTCTAGCTATTCTCAATCTAAACTCTCTCTAAGAAATTGTATCAAGTTACCCTTGTATTAGTGATCAATAGTCAATGATAGTCACAAAAACATTAATGCCATTACTTGGGGAAATATATATTGGTTCCGATTTTAGGTGCCACTGAGCATCAAGAGGAAAAGTTGTCGATAATTTTTTGATATATGTAAAAGTTTCAATTTCAATTACATACTCAAAAAAATCATTGTTTCACTCTTTTTGATAATATATTGTGTTTTTCTTCACTATGAGTAATAAATATATAGAAAGGTTGAAAAGCTATTATACGTACTCTTTCATGCCAACACTTGGAGACAACTCCAATGTTGTGTTTTGCCTCCCATATATAGATGACCGTTTATTTTCTGAAACAGAATGTGTGCCAATACTGTCTGACTTGTCATTCCTGATTGTTGTTTGTCTCAAATATTGGTTCCGTTTTTTCACAAGTAGCTTTTGCTGCAACTTTTGCAATAATTAATCCTGGACTAGTTTTCTTTGGGTAGAAGATTAAAGCTGGAACACTTATGTATATTATTTAAAAGAATCTGACTCAGTCTTTAGTCATCTGTGTTTTGAGCTTAAAAGCAAGCTCCGTATTCAAATCACACCTGGATCTATGAGGGAGGTATATCTACGAGGGAGTAATATAAAATTCCATGATCTTCTTCGAAGATCCGTCAAACCGTTGCCCATTTCTACTTGTCTGCCCAGTGCCCATATCCTAGTTTTATTGCTTTGACGCGCTGTGTGTGAGAGCGCCGCTCATCCCCCGTCGCTTTACGAAGTTTCCTCCAAAGCTCCGAGGATAATAAATAAATATAATTAATGTGAGAAGAAATAGTGGAGTCCATGATAGAGAGATAGATATGATGCTTCCAACTGTTGGTTATATATAGCCATAGCCACTTGAAAGCTGGAGGAGGATCATCGGGCTTGAGAACCAAGATTTTTCAAGCATCAAGATCCCAGCATCCTCCTAGCAAGGAACACCGCCGGAGCCTGCCGCCGCCTGCCGGCAACGCTAACGATGGCCGGAGTGGACGGTCCAGCTCCAGCTCCAGCCCGTGGTGCTGGTGCTCGCGTCGTACTGTGCCCGCTGCCGTTCCAGGGCCACCTGAGCCCGATGCTGCAGCTCGCCGGCGCGCTCCACGCGCGGGGCTCGCCGTCACCGTGCTCCACACGGCGTTCAACGCGCCGGACCCCCGCGCGCCACCCGGGGCTCGCCTTCGTCGCCGTCCCCGACGTCGTCCCGGAGGCTGTGGCCGCGACGAACAACGGCATCGCCAAGATCCTCGCCCTCAACGCCGCCATGGAGGCGTCGGGGCACGTCCGCGACGCGCTCGCGTCGCTCCTCGCGGAGGAGGAGGAGCCCCGGCTGGCGTGCCTCGTCTTCGACTCCACCCTCACCGCCGTTCAGAAGGCCGCCGCCGGCCTCGGGCTGCCCACGCTCGTGCTGCAGACCGGCAGCGCCGCCTGCTTCCGTCTGTTCAGGTCCGACACCTACGACATGCTCCACGACAAGGGCTATCTGCCAGCCACAGGTTCGTCACAAATGCTGCCAGTGATTTCAGAAAATTTCTATGCCGACAGCGTACATTTTAGGAACGAATTTGCCAAGAATAAATAAATCTTGATAGAGATTACATTCTGTTTCATTTCAGAGTCGAACAGACACATGCCGGTAAAGGAGCTGCCACCTCTACAAGTGAGGGACCTGTTCGACCCAAGCAAGCTCCCAGGCAAAGAAATCGTGCAGAAGATCCTGAATCTCGCTACCGAGACCACAGCAAAATCCTCCGGCGCAATACTCAACACAATCGAAGCTCTCGAACCCCACGAGCTCGACATGATCCGGGACGAGCTTGGCCACAAAGGCATCCCACCCTTCGCCGTGGGTCCGCTCCACAAGCTCGTCACCTCCAGCGCCGGCGGCGCCGAGACGACGACTAGTCTACTCAGCCAGGACCGCAGCTGCATGGAGTGGCTGGACACGCAGGCCGCTGGCTCCGTGCTATACGTGAGCTTCGGCAGCGTCGTCCATGTCACTCAGGACGAGTTCACCGAGATGGCGTGGGGCTTGGCGAACAGCGGCAAGCCGTTTCTTTGGGTGGTCCGGCGTGGCCTCGTGCTCGGCGTGGAGAAGCAGGAGCTCCCGGAAGGGTTCATGGCGGCGGTGGCGGGGAGAGGCAAGGTGATCGAGTGGGCGCCGCAGCAGGAGGTTCTGGCTCACCCTGCAGTGGGGGGCTTCTGGACTCACAACGGGTGGAACTCCACGCTGGAGGGTATCTATGAGGGCGTGCCTATGCTATCGAGGCCGATCTTTGGAGATCAGTTGCCGACCGCAAGGTACGTGAAGGAGATATGGAGGATTGGGATCTTGTTGGAGGGTGTGTTGGAGAGAGGGGAGGTGGAGAAGGCCATCAGGAAGCTGATGGAGGAAGAAGATGAGGAGGGGGTTGAGATCAGGGGAAGAGCGAAGGATTTGAAGGAGAAAGTGCGGATGTGCCTTGAGAGCAGTGGGTCTTCTCAACAGGCCGTCGATAAGTTGGTGGATCACATACTTTCTCTTTGAGGTTTTCATTGATATACAGCATTGTTATGTCGTCTGTTCAAGGTTTTCGATTGAATAAATTGACAACTGGTTTTATATATGTTACCAGTGGCTTTTATTGTAGCTCAGGTTTTATAGCATCATGAATCCAGATTTTAATTTTTTTTACAATATTAGTTGCTACTCTATCCATTAAAAAAATCATTCTCAATTTTCGAGAAGTCAAATGCTTTTGACGTTGACCGTATATATACAAGAATCATTAATATTTATGGTGCGTAGTACTTCCTCCGGTTCCTTTTATAAGGCGAATACGCAAAACAAGATTCAAAAATCACAATCTTTGACCAATAATTTGGTGGACAACTTTTAGATAATATTATACAAATTTAATATGGTCAAATTTATGATTAAATGTACTATCCAATGATCATAATTTTATAATCATAAAAGTTATCTTGTACAATAAATGAATGGTTAACTTGTGATTTAGGTGACCGTGTTATGTTTGACTATGCCTTATAAATAGGACCGGAGGGAGTAAGTATCATTAGATTGATTGTAAATATATTTTTGTGATAAACTTAAATAAAGATATAAATATTACTACTATTTTCTATAGATTTAGTCAAACCAAAGAAAATTCGATATGTACAATTGGGACAGAGAGAGTATAAATTTTGTTCTTCTCACTAAAACTCTCATTTTGTATTGTTTTAAAAAGAATCTTATGTGTCCTGAACTACACTCTTAAGTCTTAACTACTCCCTCAATATCAAACTATAAGACGTTTGGTATTAATAGATAAATTACTTCTACTACACTCTTGTCTTAACTACTCTTGTAAAAACTATGCACCTACAAAAATCAAACACCGTATAATTTGAAATGGATGTAGTACTATGATGGAATGGGCAGTCGTTTAGTACATTATTGAAGTAATATCTAGGAAGTTCCTTCAATCTTAAATTGTAAGTTATCCTAATTTTTTTTCGAAATGTTAAAAATCTCAAGTTTGATCAAATTTATATAAAAAATAATATTTTATGATAAAATTCTTCATTAATTATGTTTTTGTAGTGTATTCTCCTTGCAATTCTCTCTGTATTTTCAATCAAACTTGAAATGATTTGACTTTTAAAAAGAGGTTAAACGACTTACAAAAGTTACAATTGAGATGGAGATCTAGGAAGGGCTGTGACGGCTTCTGTGGCCTGGGGCCGAGGCGAGCCCAGGACTGTGTGTGTGCTTGTAGCAGGTGAGTCTATCGGTTGCGTCACATGGGCACATTTTGTGCATCGAGGCACACACACTCCGACAAATTCCACCTCCTCTCTAGCCATTGACCTCGCATCGCACTGCAACAGCCTCGCTCTACCGATGGCCGGAGAAGAGCACCACCGCCGGCGAGTCGTGCTGTTCCCGCTGCCGTTCCAGGGCCACATGAGTCCGATGCTCCATCTCGCCGCGCTCCTCCACGCGCGTGGCCTCGCCGTGACGGTGCTCCACACCGACTTCAACGCCCCCGACCCGGCGCGCCACCTGGCCGCGCTCACCTTCGTCCCCCATCCACGAAGTCGTTCCCCGACGAGGTCACCTCCCCCGGCGCCGACATCGCCACGCAGCTCCTGGCCCTGAACGCCGCCTGCGAGGCGCCCTTCCGGGAGGCCCTCGCGTCGCTGCTGCAGCAGCAGGAGGAGGACGTCGCGTGCGCGGTGGTCGACGGGCAGTGCTACTGGGCGCTGCGGCGCACCGGCTCGGCGTCCCGCGCTCGCGCTCGCGCGCGGACGGACAGCGCCGCCACGTTCCGCTGCATCCTCGCGTACCCACGCCTGCGCGACGCCGGCTTCGTCCCCGTCAAAGGCAAGTAAAGCAACAACACCAAAACTCGCCGCTGCATCATGTCACTGCTGATTGATTAGCTAGCTAGCTAGTTGCAGAGGAGAGGCTGGACGAGCCGGTGCCGGATCTGAGCCGCTCCGAGCGCGAGACCTGATCCGCATCGACGGCAGCGACACGGACGCTGTGCGGCTTCATCGGGCCGCGTCGCCGACGCCGTCCCGAGCCTCGGCGTCGGGCGTCGTCATCAACACGCGTGCGGGGATCGAGGCGCCGGAGCTGGCCAAGCTCCAGCGCTGCGAGCTCTCCCATCCGGCGTTAAGCCGCGGTCGGGCCTCTGCACTCGCTGCCGCAGCAACCGGGCGGAGCAAAGCCTGCACACGCCCGATCGCGGCTACTGGCGTGGTGGGACGCACGGGCGCCGCGCCCGTGCTGTACGGAGCCTGGGCAGCGTGGCCCGCGTCGGCGCGCGCCTGCTCGAGAGAGATGGCGTGGGGCTGGCAGCCAGCGGCGTGCTGTTCCTGTGGGTCGCCCGCCTGGCTTGGTCGCCGGCGACGGCGCCGAGGAGGTTCCACCATTGCCGGATGGGTTCAGCGAGGAGATCGGGGACAGGGGCAAGATCGCCTCGTGGGCGCCCGCAGAGAGAGGTCTGGCGCACGCCGCCCCCGCCGGGCGCTGCTCGGACGCATTGCGGATGGAACTCCACGCTGGAGAGCGTCTGCGCAGCGCGTGCCCATGCTCGCGCGCAGCCGTGTAGCCGCGGACCGGATGGTGAACGCGAGATACGCCACGCATGTGTGGGGCGTTGGGCTCGAGGTTGGGGAAGAGATTGAGAGGGGAGGGTCGCCGAGGTGGTGACCAGAGTGATGGTTGGGGAAGACGCGGATCAGGTGAGGGAGAGGGCGCGCCGTCTGCGGTTGCAGGCGTCTGCTGCTACTAGTTTGCCCATGGATAGCCTAAGGGCCCGTTTGGTACCGCTCCGGGTGCTCGCCCCCAGACTGTCGTCGCATACTGTAGCGCCATCAGAAGCACGCGGGAGCCGGAGCCGGTGAAGCTGTAAAAAAACCAGCTCCGCCTCGCTCCTCGCTACAAAGACGCGTTGTCAGTGAGAGAGAGGAGGAGAGGAGAGAGAAAAACGGATTCTATGAACAGTGCTGCTACAGTGATCGGAGTAGCTGTGTCAGGTGAATCCGAGAGTTGGATCCGATCCGTGCCAAACGGGCCCTAATTCGTTACATATTGTCCCTGTGAACTGCAAAACTTAATTTGTCATGCCAGATTCGTTTTCAAATATAGATTAGGGCACTGTTTAGATTCATTATCTAACAATGATAATAGTTAGCGAGCTAATAACTCGTTATCTGATTTGGTCTTTGTCACACCGGGCGCACCATGCCAGCAGCTCCCTCTACCCCATTCCCATCACCGATGAGTTCGCCTCCACCCTAGCCTCGGCAAACCACCAGCCCTAACCTTTGCCCGCCCAGTCATCTGCCCCCGCGCGCCGGCAGCCCTGTAGTGCTCCTCCCTCGCGCTGGCTCCTACACCAGTGGCCCCATCGCCATCCGCCCTTACGCTACCCTCTAGCTCTAGTGGCATGCCAACCCCTATGGTCCTCTGCCCCATACCAGCGCTAGCTCCGATGGCCCTACAACGCTCATGCTTCGCCTCGACTCCGTCTCCGGTGGTCCACCCTCGCACCGACGACCCTGATGTTGTCCTAGGGCCAAATCTTCCCATAGCCAATCTAGCACTCATCTGTGTGACTGTGTTAGAAGTTGGGTGAAGCAAGAATTTTTGGATTCTTCTCTCTTCCCTTTTCTTGGCGCACAATGTAGAGTTTGTGCCATTGAAGCAGTTGGACAAAGGGCCATTTAGTAGGGAACCGCAAAACAATTTATGGAGCTTTGCCAGAATCCCTACCAAACGGACATGTATGGTTGCCTAGGCGGGAGTGGGCCCCTAACACGGCCCTGCTCGCCGATGTAGTGGTTATGCTCACATGTGGCGTGGCAAACCTTATGCTAGGGTGGCTAGCTCCTTTCTTCGATGTGGCTCGAAGATGGAGGAATGGACCTCGCTAATGACAAGACAAGACACGCTGAGTCATTCTAAGTTTTCTAAGTAAACAGTTTTGCTACGCACATAAATATATTATTGTTCCTGTTGTCGCCGTGCATACCAAGATGATAAATCTATCTCCACAACATAGAGGCGCAGCAAGGATTATAATTTCGAGGCTGCAGCACCAGCTGCTGGTAAAATCCCCAAAGATCATCTCTAAAGGTCTGTTTGGATCTTATAAATCGAAACCAATACAAAGAAAATAATTGTCATTTAGACTTTGGAACAGGAAGAGAATTCCTAGGAACCAAACTGAGTAGAGAAAAATGAGCCTAACAACTTAATTCAATCCATTTTTAATAAATACTCCTTGCATTTTAAAACTGCAACCTGTTCTAACTTTACGACGTAAATAGTTTTGCTACGCATCTAAATATACATTTTGGGCCTGTTTGAGACTGCTCCGTTCTAGGTTTCATAGCTTCGCTCCTAAACTCCTTCGCCAAATAGGTCCAGCTCCACAAACTCTGCTCTAGAAAAAATATGGAGTTTTGGGCCAACTCCATGTTTTTCCTAGAGCTCCTCAAAGAAAACAATGTTTTGTATCTCCTCATGGAGTTGGGAGATAATTAGCAATAATGCCACAAGTTACACAAGGGATCTATTGGTTCTTTTCTTCTCATCTCTCACTCGACCCCAAGTCCTCGATCTCAGGCGCCGAGCTTATTCCCACCATTGGCTCTTCTTCCTCCCCCCAACCCCAGCTCGCATCACCTCCTATTCTGGCCACCACGACAAGCAATCAAATGAGCAGATGGATGGAGATGACATATCCGATGATCCTCTACTTGATGACCTATTTCCATCCCCCCTAAATCCCCACTGTTTTTCCTTTCCCATCGATGCTTGATGTGGAAGCCGAGGCAACTCGCCGGCGCCTAGGGTAGGCTTGCCACAGCCCCCTCAGGTGGCTACGGCGGCCACCTCCTTACAACCGATCGAAGCTACTAGCCCCGCAAGGGTGGCTGCTGGCCACTGACATCTGGGCGCCGTCTACGAAGGCCATGGAGCTGACTGCGGAGGCCCTAGAGCCGACCGTGGAGGTCCTTCTGGTGGCCGTGGAGGGCCGATTGCTGGCCATGGAGGGCTGGCTGCTGGGCACACAGGGATGGGCGCCTTGTCAGTTTTGACCTTGGAGGACCACCCAACACCTTACCAGCCTGCTACTTAGAAACAACCTACACCAACAAGAAAAAGGATGAAGAAGTGTTGCTCCTTCCTGTAAAATTAGGACATGAGCTTCATGATCCCATGAATAAATTATAATTGTACCATATAGTTATAAATTGTTTATCTTCAATGCTTCAACAAACTGTTGTAATATCATGGTTAGGGTGATCAAATGGATTACATAGATGAACATCTGACATTAGCTTGTGAGTTGATGGCCGAACAAGTTGCTAGAGGCAATCGCCCAAATACTCATTTGAACTCTGTAGGTCGTTATATTGAGGTGTCAGATAGGTTTTTACAGTTGACCTATATCTTATTATGAAAGACCACGTGGGATAAATTAAAGGTTGATAGGACGGCCATTAGGTTAAAGTTGAAAAGGAGGCAAATAGGTACTGGAACAATGAGACCAAAATGATTGACATGATACTGAGTGGTGGAAGAAGGCAAAAAATGTGTGTTATCAAATTGTTGATAATTATTTACTGATATGTTGATATATGTACTGATTTATGTGTTTTTATTGTACAAGAAATTCTAGGATGTAGTAAGTTTAAGAAAAAGCCTCTCCAAAATGAAGATTTGCTTAGGGAAATGTTTAGAAATACAAAAGAAGATGCAGATCACTCCCTACGAGTGGCAATCATCCAGATACTCATTTGTTTTGACAGTTGACCCATATCTTATTGGCAAAGACTCAAATAAAGAACAAGTGGGATAAATTAAGAGTTGATTGGACCATTTGTTAAATTTGAAGAGGAGGCAAACAGGTATCAGTTGGAATAATGCGACAAAAATGGTTGACATGATACTGAGTGGTGGAACAAGGCAAAAAGTGCAAGTATTATCAAATTGTTGATAATTATATACTGATGTGCTGATATATGTGTTTTTATGTACAAGAAATTCCAAGATGTGACAAGTTTAAGAAAAAGCCTCTCCAAAATAGGATTTGCTTAGGGAAACGTTTAGAAATATTAATGAGGGAGCGGATCATTGAAACCCGACTAGTGACAATCCTATTATCCCTAATACTCAGAATCAACCTTTTGATGTGGACAGTGAATATGGAGGTGGAGAGAATTATGCCGAAGGTGATCCCTTAATATGGAGGTGGAGAGAATTATGCCGAAGGTGATCCCTTTGATGCCAACAACTTGGAGGATGAGAAAGTCTAGGAGGTGACACCAAATATGGTTCCAAATAGGAAACCGCATGTCCCTCGAATTGGAACAAAGTTTATACTAAACAGACCATTTGCTCTAGAAACTCCATACTGGAGTTGCTCTATGATGATATTAGTGGAGTAGAACTAAAAAAACTAGAGCAAAACAGTCTCAAATAATCTACTTATATAAAAGGAAGACATGAACGACATACAATTTAGAACGTAGGAAGTAAAATTCAGTTTCACTTGTCTACTACAACACACCTCTGTCCTGTGAAGCTCATGTAGCTCCACCATTAGCTGCAGCCAACAGGTGTGTAGCCGTGTATGTGTAGCCCAACCATCCTAGGTTCACGCCGCCGGGAGCGAAAGCGACAATATATATAGAGAGAGAGAGGTTTGAAAAAATCTAGCCAGAAGACGACGGAAAATGATCCGGCCACTTCTTCTCTCGTCCACCCATGCAGGTTCATCTTGTACTCCTACGTCGGAGCCACAAAATCGAACTCATTTTACTCATCATTTCTATAAAGTGAGAGTCGACGTCTTGGGCTCTTGGGCGGCCAAAACTCCGGCCGTGGGCAGCTTTTGTGTGTTTGTGTGTCGTGAGGAGGCCATGGACACGCCAACGCAACAGCTGGGCCAGGAGGAGTCCAACAAGAACCAACAAATGCGCTCCACCGGCGACCGCAGCCGCCGCCGCGTGCTGTTCTTCCCGCTCCCGTACCAGGGACACATGAACCCGATGTTCCAGCTCGCCGCCCTGCTCCACGCGCGCGGGTTCGCCATCACCGTCTTCCACACCAGCTCCAACGCGCCGGACGCGTCCCGCCACCCTGCCTACGACTTCGTCCCCGTCCAGGACGACGGGATGCCGCCGCCGCCGGCGGACACCCCGGCAGACATGGTGCAGGTGACCGTGGAGCAAATCTTCGCCTTGAACCGCGCGTGCGAGGCGCCGTTCCGGGAGCGCCTGGCCGCGCTGCTGGAGCAGGAGGAGGAGGACGACGTCGTCGTCGCGTGCCTCGTCGCTGACGCGCACCTGCTCACGCTCATGGACGTCGCGCGCGGGCTCGCCGTGCCGACGCTCGCGCTCCGTACCGGCAGCGCCGCGTGCTTCCGCTTCTTCACGGCGTTCCCCATGCTTTGCGACAAGGGCTACCTGCTGCCAGCTCATCAGGGCACGCCGTACACGCCTGCTGCGGCACAGCCGGTGACGGAGCTGCCGCCGTACCGCGTCCGTGACCTGCCGTTGGCCGCTAGCGAGGCCACCCTCGGCCGTATGCGGGAGCTCATTTCCCGAGCGGTGACGGCCGTGAAGGCCTCGTCGGGTCTCATCATCAACACGTTCGACGCGCTGGAGCCCGACGAGCTCGCGTCGCTCCGGCGCGACCGCGACCGCGACCGCGGCCTCGCCGCCGTGCCGGTGTTCGACGTCGGCCCGCTCCACGCGCACTCGCCGGCAGCCTCGAGCAGCCTGCTGCGGCAGGAGGACCGCGGGTGCCTGGACTGGCTGGACGCGCAGCGCCCCGCGTCCGTGCTGTACGTCAGCTTCGGCAGCCTCGCCAGCATGTCGGCCGCGGACCTGGTGGAGACGGCGTGGGGCATCGCCGACAGCGGCCGCCCCTTCCTCTGGGTGCTCCGGCCCGGCCTCGTCCGCGGCGCGCCGCCGATGGAGCGGCCGCCGCTGCCGGACGGGTTCGACGCCGTGACGCGCGGGCGGGGCACGGTGGTGAGCTGGGCGCCGCAGGAGGAGGTCCTGCCGCACCCTGCCGTCGGCGCGTTCTGGACGCACTGCGGCTGGAACTCGACGGTGGAGGCCGTGTGCGCCGGCGTGCCGATGCTCTGCCGCCCCTGCTTCGGCGATCAGATGGGGAACGCGAGGTACGTGGACCACGTGTGGCGGACCGGCCTCGAGCTCGACGGCGAGCTCGAGAGGGGCAAGGTGGAGGCGGCGATCTCGGCCGTGATGGGGGCCGGCGAGCCCGGCGACGAGCTGCGGCGGAGGGCACGGGAGCTCAGTAGAAGAGCGGCGGAGTGCGTGGCCGAGGATGGCTCGTCCAGCCTCAACGTCCACAGGCTGGTGAACCATATCCTGTCTCTGTAGCCATGCATTTGGTACAGGTGCAAAACCACGTCTAGTATTCCTTTAGACACATGTGCATCCAACCAAGGCTTTAACGAAAATCTGTTTGTTTCCGCTGGCGGTGATGTCAGTGTCGCCGACGATCATCGATGAATCTTGCAGTGGCCTGATCTGCCGATTGTCCGTGAGGAGAAAAGCCGAGGAATCAACTATGCTGCCGCTTCTAGGAACCACAGCCGCGAAGCCGAAGTTCGGCTACCACACAGTGCGCGCGACTACAGACTGCGGTCCTAAACAAAACCTTAATTATATGATGAACACATGGTAATCTGCATATACTAGTAGTTAAGCATTATTAATCTGTTTGCCACCTATTTTAATTCTTTTTTTTTTTTGAAGTTATGACCGATCCCCACACAAAAGGATCTCGATCTTCAACCGTGGTTTCATGTGCCAAACATCTTTATATTTTTGTTTGAATAGCACCATGGACAAGGGACTTATTGTATTAAACTTTTATAAAGCAAAACACCCCTAGCTAATTTTTCGTTTTTCACAGCCCTCCACGTCATCGTTCTCTCTTGACCCACGCATCCACCTCCACCTTGGAGTTCAATCTATTCATGCATACAACATTATTTGCTTTTAATCCCTGCAGGGTGGACATCAATTTTCAAAAATGTTAATGCATCTCTTCACTTCCTTGGCGTGTGCCAGCCTCCCACTGCCACGTTCTCTTCGCTTCCCCATCTGTCTACAATCCCTCATATCTCCTATAGGAGTAGTATATCCCATATACAGTACTTTTAGGGTTTCGATCTATTTAAGCTTGTTCGGCAAAACTTATAAGCTGACTGATTAACTAAAACAGCTAAGTTGTATAGATAAAAATATTGTTTCATTGGTTTGTTTTTCATCCTGTGTATATATAGGATCAAAGCAACTCAAGCTATCGTTCGTTGATGCAAAGCGTATCACCGGAGATTTGTAGCCCAATCCCAACGCCACGATAGATTGAAGGCACCCGACGATATGCTGCTGATCTCTCACGTCCACCCTCGCTAGCCCACGCAAACCCGTCTCCTGCGACACCGGCGAGCTGCAGAAGTGTTGGAGTCCATCCCGTCGTCGGTGCCATGATATGCAGCTCCGTCTCCTGCGGCAGCGGCGAGCAGCTGGATCATTAGCTAGCTCGAGTCCACCCGGCTAGCCCCATGCAACTCCGCGTCTCTTGGTTGCAGCGACCTGCGGCAGCATATGTGGCGACCCCTGCGGTCCGAGACATCCGGCAGGACGAGAAGTTCACGAGAGGCAATGAGGAGAGAGAAGCAGGCACAGGAAAGAGGAACGGATAAGCTTTATCTAGATTAACTTTGCAGCGTTTGGTTGTCTATTTTTGGTTCGTAGCCAGGTTTCATATGGCCAACCGTACCGTCTTAGCCAGATTTAGAAAAAACGAAATGGGCTTTCGTTTTTGGGAAGCCTGGCTTGCACAGAGCTCCTATATTCATTGGCATCACCACTTGGTGCGATGCGGTTGCGACTAGAGCAGGGGAGGCGCCGACCGGTGGCGAGACTCGAGGTGCGCGGCAGGTCACGGAGCAAAGACGCATGAGGCCAGCACTCCGGCCACCAGCACGCGAGGTCCGCCCAAGCTCTCGTCGGATCTCCACCACGCCAACGCGGTGCTTGCGGGCTCTAGCAGCAGTAACGGATCTAGAATTTTGACATAGGGTATGCCGCATCAAAATTTTTATATATAATTTAGCAAAAACCTATTTAAAAATTCGGTATGCAGCAGTAAAAATTACCCATGGGCCCGTTTGGTTGCTCAGAATTTTTTTTTTTGTTTTCGGTGTGAAACACTGGAATCTCCATTTTTATTTGTATATATGATTTTTATGGAATTTTTTATTCAAAATCTAGTCTAGTAGCCAAACGATATCATAAAGTGATTTTGATTTATCGTCCCAAACATTTCTTAAGAGAATTCAGATCCAAAGCGTAGAGAATCCAGATCTCTAAACGAACGATTAGTAAATCTAAAAAAGCTTGTATAATTAAATTACATAATCCTTTATTCGTACTATTTGACTAACTGATGTAACGAAAATCTATGTGTAACTTTAATTTAGAGAAACAAATGATATTATTCAATTTAAATGGAAAGAAGGTGCAACACGCTATTGGATCGGAGCAGAAAAATGCTGGAAACTGCTGAACGCTGGCTAAGTGGCCTAATTAAGGCTCGTACGAGTGTAGATGAAAAGCAGCAGTAGATAACAGCGGTAGGGTCACTTGCATGCATGCAAACACGGGCCCCTAGTTTTTCTCTACTCATGAAGTCAACACAGAGAGAGAACAGCAGCAGGAAAGGATAGCAGCACCATGTGTCCAACATGCAAGCAGCAGCAGCGCATCACCCTTTTTCTCTCACTCCCATGCATGCGTCGCGGCACCTACTTCCTCGCTTGCAGCAGCCTAGCCAGGCACACTCTCGACGGATCTTCACCACGTGAGCAGGAGGCGGAACGCGCGGCACCTACTTCCTCGCTTGCAGCAGCCTAGCCAGGCACACTCTCGACGGATCTCCACCACGTGAGCAGGAGGCGGAACGCCACCACGCTAGGTACTAGTATGCCACTCGTGCTCTTGCTGGCCAGTGCGAAGGGGCGGATCTCCGTGGCTCGTTTCTCCGATGGCTACACACCCGAATGCATTAAATTAGTTGCTGGGCGTCCTTTTACAGGGTACAGTGCGAGCAAGCAGCCGATGGGGTCCTGACAACATCATCTCCACCTCGCGCGGACGAAAAAATGCGATGACAGCACACGTATGAACAGTAGAAGCTAGCTGCAGGGAACAGTGGTCGAACTAACGTGCATAAACACTGACTGGACAGCTGGTGATGCAACAGTGGCACGAATACTGTGTACTCCCTCCGTCCACAAAAAAACGCTATTATAGGACTTTCAAAAATTCGTGTTTGACCATTCGTTTTATTCAAAAAAAAATTTATATATATTATAAAATAGATAAATCATTATTAAAGTATCTCACATGATAAAATAAGCTATAACAAGATATATGATATTTATATAAAAATTTTAAATAAGACAAATGGTCAAACATGATTTATAAAAGTCCTACGATGGCGTTTTTTCATGGACGGAGGGAGTAAACAGTATTGCGAACAGTGACTGTGACCAGTCCATACTAGCAAAAACTAATCCGAGAGTACTCCTCTGTTCCATGGACTTTGTCGTTGAAAAACCGTGTCCCCCTCACAAACACGCTTCCCGGACGATATACTCCATAGGACGGAGGGAGATGGAGGGAGTATACTGGAGTCCAATTCAGGTAATAATGACACGACAGATAGCCGGTCCCAAACTGGTGGCTTCCTTGTCTACCATAATAAATATCCGATGGGCTGACAACTTCCACTGAAATCTGCTTGCTTTACGAACACGATCTGATATAACTCGAGATATTCTGATATAGACCGTAGCTAATAAGTTCAACTAATAAGACAAGCAAATAGAATGAAACAGCTTCAGCCAACCATTTCCAGATTCCAACTCCTCGCAGAATACAGACAATCCTTGAGTCAAAATATTCTAGTAAACTGTGCTGAGTGCGTGGCATCAGATGCATACAAACCATTGGCCGCATGCATAGTCTAATACTCGAATCTCCACTTGAACACAAGTGTACTGGGCTCTCTAGTAAGTAACTTGGCCACATAATCAAGACAGCAACATCAAGTTAACTGGCAGGTTCAGTACGAAAAATTCGTGAGCTTCTCAGCTACCACCCACCACTCTGCCGGCGACAGCTAGCTAGCAATGGCCGCCGGACAAGGAGAGCACCGCGACGGCAGCGGCAGCTCCCGCCGCCATGTCGTCCTCTTCTCCCTGCCATTCCAGGGCCACCTCAACCCGATGCTCAAGCTCGCGGCGCTCCTCCACGCCCGGGGCCTCGGAGTCACCGTGCTCCACACGGACTTCAACGCCCCGGACCCCGCGCGCCGCCACCCGGAGCTCGCCTTCGTCCCCATCCACGAGACGCTCCCAGACGAGGCCACCTCCCCCGACTCCGACATCCTCACCAAGGTGCTGGCCCTGAACGACGCCTGCGAGGCGCCCTTCCGGCAGGCCCTGGCGTCGCTGCTTCACAGCAAAGACGTGACCTGCGCGGTGGTCGACGGGCAGTGCTACGCCGCGCTGCGCGCCGCCGGCCAGCTCGGCGTCCCGTGCTCGCGCTCCGGACGGAGAGCGCCGCCGCGCTGCGCAACATGCTCGCGCAGCCCCGCCTGCGCGACGCCGGCTATCTTCCCATCAAAGGCAAGCAAATCATTTTCCTTTCCCCGCTGGATTTCGAACTCACTCAGGAGCTCACGCGTCGTTGACCTGCAGAGGAGCAGCTGGACGAGGTGGTGCCGGACCTGGAACCGCTCCGCGTGCGCGACCTGATCCGCATCGACGGCGTTGACACGGACGACCATTGCGGCTTCGTCGACCGCGTCGCGGACGCCATGGTGGCCGCGGTGTCCGGCATCGTCATCAACACGCTCGAGGCGATCGAGGCGTCGGAGCTGGCCAAGATCCGGCGGGAGCTCTCCCTCCCGGCCTTCGCCATTGGTCCCCTGCACTTGCTGCTGTCGTCGTCCTCGGTGCCGGTGGAGGAACAGAGCCTGTACACTCCCGACTCCAGCTGCCTGGCGTGGCTGGACGCGCACCCGCCGCGCTCCGTGCTGTACGTGAGCCTCGGCAGCCTGGCCTGCGTCGACCGCGCCGTGTTAGAGGAGATGGCGTGGGGGCTGGCCGCCAGCGGCGTGCCGTTCCTGTGGGTTGTCCGCCCGGGCTTGGTCACCGGCGCCGGCGGCGAGGAGGCTCCACCGTTGCCAGACGGGTTCAGCGAGGAGGTCGGCAGCAGAGGGAAGATCGTCACTTGGGCGCCACAGAGAGAGGTCTTGGCGCACGCCGCCATTGCCGCCTTCTGGACGCACTGCGGATGGAACTCCACGCTGGAGAGCGTCTGCCAAGGCGTGCCCATGCTTGTGCAGCCGTGCTTCACGGACCAGCTGGTGAACGCGAGATACGTCACGCATGTGTGGGGCGTTGGGCTGGAGGTTGGGGAAGAGGTTGAGAGAGGGAGGGTCGCCGAGGTGGTGACCAGAGTGATGGTTGGGGAAGATGGACCTTTGATGAGGGAGAGGGCACGCCGTCTGCAGATGCAGGCGTCTGCTGCTACAAGCTCGGCCATGGACGGCCTAGTCCAGTACCTAATGTCCCTGTGAACACCAGCCAATGAACATGTCAGAAAATCTGAATGTGTTAGTCATGAATTGCAATGTGATCTACTATTATGTTTGCAAATTCGTGGAGTAATAATAATGTAATGTGTTGATGAACCGTTTCACTGTGTGGAATTAAACATGGTGTACAAGTAGAACTATTTAGCAGCGTCAGTATAATTAAACATGCACACTAGGCAGAATTATATCTTCTCCTAGTTCGTCAGTTATAATTGCATTTCTTACCAGCATAAGCAGAACAAATTAATTGATCAGGATTTAGCAGCACAGACATGGTGTACGAGTACAAAAGTTGATAGTTTCATTCCTATAACAGGTATATAACATGGTGCAGGAAGCATAAAATATCTTTAAGACCATCGGGCAAAATCTGCAGGTTTATTTCTTATATTAAAAAGGACGAAGTTAAGTTTGCTAATCTAGTCAAAATCATTCACAATTGAAGCAGCCAAGGTTCTAAATCTTTGGCTATAGCTGTTCCAAGAGGACTTAGCTACTTTGATATGTACAATTGGCTGTTAGTTGCCACTACAGCCGATTATTTGCTGATTTTTGGAGCTAGCCACTATCTCCAGTACATCTCGCCTGAAACTATGCCTGAAAGATCCCTTCTAAAAAAAACTATGCCTCTGGAAGGGGCCCCCGGGTCAGAGGTTCCCTCCAGCTGAACCTCCAAACGGTTCCTGTCAAGGAGGGTCGACCCCGCCCCTGCTAACCGTCCAGCGTTAATGATCTGCGGTGTCCCTAGGATCGAACCGGCGAGTGTACAAAATAAGCTTCTGCAGCCGTGCTCACGGGATCATGCAAGCTGTCGATTGGTCATCATTTGACTAAACAAACATGCTATATATTTAGTCTGAATGTCTTTTACTGCAGCATCTCGCAATCCTGTTAAGTTGAATACAAGAACGTTCTGATTGCTTATCCTCATCTAGCTTGCACAAAGAAACAACATCTATCATTCTACAAATATATGACACATTTCCTATACTCCAATCACCTAAAATCTCAGGGAGATCTCAATCGACGCTATCATGCACGTCGCGCCCTGCACCCCTCCCCGACGCCCCACACGCTCGCGCCCCACTCACTAGTACAAAAATCATTTTTGCTGGCACCTTGTTTTTTTTTACAGGCGGTTCACATACTCATGACGGCAGTACAAAAATGCGGTGGGCCCAGCAAGAGAACCTTGTGTAAAACCATTTACACAGGCGGCTCTAAAATACGCCGCTTTGTGTAAATAGGTGCATTTACACAGGCGGTTTACAACGCCAGCCGCCTGTGTAAATGGTTTTTACACAGGCGGTTGGTAATGAAACCCGCCTGTGTATATACATCTATTTACACAAGGCGGCATATTTAGGAGAGCCGCCTGTGTAAATGGGTTTACACAGGCGGTTCTCCTTACTAACCGCCTGTGTTAATCCAGCTATAAATACCCTTCGTCAACCACCAGACAAGAACAGTTACTCCCCGTGCTGTGTGCACAGTGGCGGACAGAAAGTGGCGATTCCAAGGGGGGAGTTTTTGAACTTCATTTCTTTGGTGAGAAACTTCCAAAAGGTTAGTTAGTGCCCTTGAAGCTATTTTTTTAGTGATTCTTTGGTTCAATTCTTGTATTGGAGGTGCTCTAAATCTAGGGTTAGGGTTAGGGTTCATAGCTAGGGCAAGAGAGAGAGTTTTAACTATTTTTTTTAAATTCATAGTAAATTGTATCTTGCTCGGATTATAGAAAATAAATACTTTTTAGAATTCTTGTGAGTAGATCTATGCAATAGAGTAATGATGAACACTTTTAAAGTTTATTTTTTTTATTGAGTTTTAGTTTATATAAACCTTTAGATGATTAACACTTTATAAATTTATGTACTAAATTGTTGAAAAATCATGAAATAGGAAATGAGTACTTTTTAAAATTGTTGTACTTATTCCCCTGTACTTATAAACTTTAAATTAGTTTAGTAAATAATTAATTGCACTCGTTAATTAGGGTTAGTGATATCCTGTACTTAGGGTTTTTTAATTAAATTACTTATTAGTAAGTAATGGTTTGTTAATTAGCGTAAAAGGTATATTATTTGTACTTAGGGTTAGTAAATTAATTTAGTAGTTAATGGTTTATTAATTAGGGTTAGTTATTATTTCATGTATCTTAGATTTTTAAATTATTTTTGTTAGTAATTAATGGTTTATAATTGAGGGTTAGATATTTCATGTATTTAGGGTTTGTGAATTAATTTAGTTAGTAATTAATGGTTTATTAATTAGGGTTACTTAGTATTTCATATGATTAGGGCTTGTTAATGAAGGTTAGTTATTATTGCCCTGGACTTAGGGTTTGTTAATCAAGTTGTCATCTCCGTTTAATTGTTTCTTATAATTGCCTATACTTAGGGTTTGTTAACGAGGGGTAGGTTTTCATATCTCGTTTATTTGACGGAGGTTAGTATCTTAGTTATGAGGGGTTATATTCGTTTTGATTTTAGAGTGACATATAATATTTTCTTAACTAATTACAGATAAATATGGAGAGGTCATTATGGATGTACAACTTATCAAGATTAGATCCAACATATGTAGTGGAGGTCCAAAAATTTATTGATGCCGTGAAGATACATGCTCGAGAGAACAAAGGCGAAGCACATATGTTGTCCATGCCAGATCGAAGAATATTGTGGTATTTGACAATGTGGAAGCAATACATTCTCATCCGGGTTTGCAGAGGATTTATGGAGGACTACTTGATATGGACAAAACATGGTGAGGGTAGTTCTACACCTTATATGCGGACAACCGACAACACCGCAAGTAACATCAATGTGGAGGGTCCAATGCCATATCTCAATGAATGTGATGATATGTCGATATCAATGAAACCCATCATGCTATGCCCGATGTCAATCAAACTCATAATGCTACGTCCCGATGTCAATGAAACTCAACATGCTAACACCGATGCCATTGAAGATGCAGATTTCTTAGAGGCAATAATGAACTGTTGTGCGGATCCATCAATATTCTTCATGAAGTGAATGAAAGCCTTGAAGAAGGCAGCAGAGGAGCCTTTGTACGACGAGTCAAAAGGTTGTACCAAAGAGTGGTCGACACTACGGGCTGTTCTTCGGTTTTTTGACGATTAAGGCTAGATATGGTTGGTCCGATGCTAGCTTCAATGATTTATTGCGTGTACTTAGAGACCTTCTTCCTAAGGAGAACAAAGTGCCCGCTAACACGTACTATGCAAAGAAGCTAGTCACCCACTTACGATGGGTGTTGAGAAGATCCACGCATGTAGAAATCATTGTATTCTATATCGGGGTGATCAAGACAAAGACTTAGACAAATTTGTCCAAACTGTGGTGCTAGTAGGTACAAAAACGAATAAAGATTATCGAGAGGAAGAGAATGCAGCCTCTGTTTCTTCGAGGAGGAAGCGAAAGAAGACCCAAACAAAGACTCAACAAGACAAACGTTCAAAGCCCACTAGCAATAACGAAGTGGACTATTATGCGTTGAGAAGAATTCCTGCATTGGTGATATGGTATCTCCCCGTGGTTGATCGTTTGAGGTGTTTGTTTGCAAACCTAGATGATGCAGAACTTATGACCTGGCATGCTTCTAATGAAAGGAAAGATGATGAAAAGTTACGACATCCAGCCGATGCAAAGCAATGGCAAGAATCGATAAGAAATATCCGACTTTGCCGAGGATCCACGAAATGTAAGGTTTGCTCGAGTAATCGATGGAATGAATCCATTTGCCGAGAGGAGCAAAGACGCACAAAGACATGGCCAAGTGATCATGACAATATACAACCTTCCTTCATGGTTGTGTCAAAAAAAAATATCTTTTGCTAACCATTCTTATTTTCTGGACCTACACAACCTGGAGTTGATATGGATGTATTTCTAGAGCCCTTAATGCAAGAGATGCAAATACTATGGGAAGTGGGTGTGAAAATGATCGATGCGTTCCGCAAAGAGACATTCACACTGAGAGCAATTATTATTGTCACAATTAATGATTACCCTGCTCTCTTCTCATTATTAGGCCAGTTCAAGGGAAAGGTTGGTTGTGTAGAGTGCATAGATGGAACATGGCACGTGTCTCTTCCTCCATCTAACAAGATAGTGTACATGAGGCATAGGAGGTGGCTACCGGCAGGCCATAAGTACCGTTTACAAAAGATGAATAAGTACTTTGACAATATGGACGAATCAAAATCTACTGCTCCATCGGGTTATAGTAAAGGGCACAGAGTGTACAAGATAGTTGAGAATGTCAAGTTTGTGTTTGGAAAAAAGACCAAAGATGGGAAACCAAGAAAGGTTGTGAAGGCAAATGAGGGGGACACATTCAAGAAGAAGTCTATTTTCTTTAAGTACTTATCGCATCGAAAGACTTAGACGCACGACATGCGATCGATGGTATGCATGTTCAGAAGAATGTGTTTGACAACAGAAGTTGGAACTTTGCTAGACATAAAGAGCAAGACAAAGGAAGGTCTCAATTCACGTTTGGACATGCAACATTTAAAGATCAGAAAAGAACTTCACCCCTGTACTCCTAGAGAATGGGAAGTACCATCTACCGGCAAAGCAAGCTATAACCCGAACAGAGAGGAGAAACATGCAATGTGTGTGTGGTTGAAAAATTTAAAAGTTCCATCTGGTTTCTGCTCCAACATAAGGAGTCTTGTTTCGATGAAAGACCTTACACTCACCAATTACAACTCACATGATTGTCATGTAATGCTGACCACTTTTCTTCCTATTGCCATCAGGGCTATAAATCCAGTGTTCTTAAAGATGGCAATCACACGGTTGTGCTACTTCTTCAATAAGATATCTGAGAAGGTAATTATCCGTGATGAGTTAGAGTCCCTACGGAAATTTGCTGCAGAGACATTGAGCCGCTTGGAGATGTGCTTTCCCCCATCGTTCTTTGATATCATGGTACACCTTGTTGTTCATTTGGTGCCTCAAATTGAGGCATTGGGTCCCATGTATTTCCATGAAATGTGGACGTATTAGCGTTTCATGTCAATATTGAATGGCTATATATCAAATCGTGCTCATCCGGAGGGTTCCATGATAGAGGCATACACTACAGAAGAGGCCATTGAGTTTGGAGGACCATTATGTAATAATCTCCTAGAAGACCAGGTATCAATTGGTTTGCCTCCGTTGCGACATGAGGGAAAGCTTGGTGGACGAGGGAGGATGGGATGGAAATCATTCATCCCGCCAGATTACAACATAGTCCTTGAGGTACATTACAAAGATACTACAACAACTCATAATAATGGACCCATTCACCAAGCAAAGACATGAAAGAGCTTCGTGAGGAGAATCCGGGATGCACAAATGATTGGGTACACAAGGAACACAAGCGTCGGTTTACCGCATGGCTAAAGAATTTGGACATGACAGAGGAATCGAAAACCATCAAGATTTTAGCATCCGGACCATCAAGCCAGGTCACATCATGGCGAGCTATGACATTAGTGGCTTCACATTTTCCACCAGTTTTAGGGACACCAAGCGCATGGCAATGTAATAGTGGCGTTCGATGTGAGGCTGTAGATGATACAACCGGTGAAGAAACTACATACTTTAGGTTCATTGATGACATATGGGAGGTTGAATATGGTCCACGCCCTGCAGATTCCGGTGTTCCGATGTCGATGGGTTCAAGATAAACATGTCACGTGGATAACTATGGCCAAAGAGTTCTTGATCTAAGTAAAGTAGGTTACAAAGATGATCCGTGGATCCTTACTAACCGTCTTTGCATGTGGTGTTCTATGTGGAACAAATTCTATCTACGAATGAAAAGAAAAGTACCCAAAAGCCAAAGCACGTAGCAATCCCCTCGGAAAGCAACAAATTGTAGGAGTTGATGGTGTAATGGATTTAGAGGATGTTAACCAGTTCAGCGAGATATTTGTTTTTACAAACTTTGAAGAAAAGATAAAAAATATGGAGAAAAGTATCCCGCAAACCTCTTTGCCCTGGGTGCGCCATGATGGACAAGGAAGGATGTAGCACGCTAGATTGTTTATCATGTAACTCATGTATCACTTATCATTTGTACCTAATGCTACTCTTTCTTATTAAGCAAGATGTTTACATTTCCCCTTGTTGTATACCTTTGGATTCTATATTATTTACTAACCCTAATTAACCAACCTTTAATTGCTAACTAAATTAATCCACAAACACTAAGTACATGAAATAATAAATAACCCTAATTAACAAACCTTTAATTACTAACTAAATTAATCCACAAACACTAAGTACATGAAATAATAAATAATCCTAATTAATAAACTATTATTTATTAACTAAATTAATCTATAAACCCTAATTAAGTACATGAAATAATCACTAACCCTAAATAACAAATCCTTAATTACTAACTAAATTAATCCAGAAACCCTAGGTATAGGAAATAATCACTAACCCTAATTAACAAACCTTTAATTGCTAACTAAATTAATCCACAAACACTAAGTACATGAATTAATAACTAACCCTAATTAACATACCATTAATTACTAACTAAACTAATTCATAAACCCTAAATACAGGGAATAAATAACCTGAATTCTTGTGGAAAATGAAAAAACATTAGTACAGGCGGCTGTTAATGCGGGCCGCCTGTACTAATATATTAGTACAGGCGGCTGTTAATGAGAGCCGCCTGTACTAATGGATTAGTACAGGCGGTGGTCAATGAAGCCCGCCTTTGTGAAAATATTTATACAGGCGGGGATCAATGTCGACCGCCTCCGCATCAATGGGCCGCAAAAATTCTCAAGTCCCGTGAGGGCGACCACGAAACGGCGCGCCGCTGAAATCTGCCGCTGAAACTCGCTTACTGACACGCTTCCACGCCTGGCCGCGACGCGAGGAGCAAGACGCATTCACGCCGGCCACCGCCGCGACTTTGCCGAGGATCTCACGCCAGCGCGCCGCCGGCGCCGGGCGCCGCTACGCGCCGGGCGCTGGCGCCGCCGCGACGCCGCTGCCGCGCCGGAGCGCTGAGGCAGGCTCCTACACCCCGCCGCGCCCAGCCTCCGCAGGAGGCGGTTCGGCGCGCGGCGGCCGCTGAGCGCACCGCCGCGCCTCCCCAAATACGGCGTGGCTTTGTTGGGCAGGCCACCGTGTTTTTTTTTTTTTTTTTTGTTAATTAATTAGTAGTGTTTTTATTAGGGTTTGTTAGTTAATTTAGTTAGTAATTAGTAATTAAGTTAGTTAGTTAGTAATTAGTTAATCTGATGAATAATTTAGTTAGGGTTTGCTATGTAATAGGTTTGTTAGTTAATTTAGTTAGTAATTAGTTAATTTAGTTAGTTAGTAATTAGTTAATTTAGTTAGGCTTTGTTAATAATAGGTTTGTTAGTTAATTTAGTTAGTAATTAGTAATTAGTAATTAAGTTAGTTAGTAATTAGTTAATTTAGTTAGTAATTTAGTTAGGCTTTGTTAATAATAGGTTTGTTAGTTAATTTAGTAAGTAATTAGTAATTAGTTAATTTATTTGGGGTTTGTTAGGGTTTGATGGTGTAGTAATTAGTTAATTTAGTAATATTTTTGTTAGGGTTTATTAATAATAGTTAGTAATATTTTTGTTAGGGTTTGTTAATAATAGTTAGTAATATTTTTTGTTAGGGTTTATTAATGATAGATTTGCTAATTAGGCTATGTAATTATAGTGTATACTTGTATTCCATGTTTATACTTGTATTTCATGTTAATACTTATATTTCATGCAGATGAGTACTCCATCAAATAGTTTGTTAATTAGGGTTTCCTATTTAATGTTTATTAATTAGGGTTTGCAAATAAGTGTTAGCTAATTAGGGTTTATTAATAAGTGTTAGCGATGTTTTTGTTAGAGTTAATTCTAACTTGTAATATTTTTTTAGGTTTTCTTAATAAGAGTTAGTAATATTTTTTTAGGGTTTGTTAATAATAGTTAATTAGGGTATGTGGATTAATTTAGTTAGTATTCCATGTTAATACTTATATTTCATGCAGATGAGTACTCCATCAAATGCTGAGCAGGCCGATGCCCAGATAGATACAGCGGGATCTGACTCCTCTGGATCCGAACCTTATAGGAGTCCGAACGTATCACCACGTGAATCCCCTAGAGCTAAGAAGGCCCGTCTTGAGTTGGAACGTGACCCTAATTACGAGCCCGAAGATGATCCAGCTTGATGATGAGGTATATATGGAAGTAGATTGTCTATATGAGAGAATAATGCATGTGTATGTATGTACCTAACAATTAAATTGACAGGAGGTGTTATCTCAAGTTGTTGCCGAAATGGAGGCAGAGTCACAAGATGCTCAGAAGGACACGGCACCTCAAACGACCGGGACATCCTCCGAGCGAAGGAGTACAAAGAAAAGAGTGATCGGGCACGAGGAGATAGAGGAAGGAATAGATTTCCGTAGGAAGAAGTTTATAGCATTACAGAGGTTAGCCCGAGCGGAGAGCCCTTAGCACCTCTAGAGGCGCTACCCAAATTTAGGGCTGCCATTGGATGGTTAGTAAAGGAAGAATTTGATATCACCTGGAGTGATTGGAGTATGGTGCCTGAAGAAAAGAGGAAGAATTGTTGGACTCGATTGTGCACTAAGTTTATTTTCCCGGAGGGAACAGAAGGTTTGGTCAAGGGTCATGTCATAAAGCAATTAGCAATATCATTCCGGGGCTATAGGCATGATATGAATAAAAAGTGGCTGCAGAAGGGGCGGGACCCGACGAAGCGGTACCCTATCACAAATGAACAGTGGGCACGTTTTCGTGTCATGAAAAACTCCGACGAATCCAAGGCTAAGAGCCAAGCCGCCTCGCAGACCTTGCGAAGAAGAACAAGTACCACCACCACCTCGGCAAAGTGGTGGTTACAAGACCAAGATTCCTAAATGGAGGGCGTAAGACGAAGCAAAGAGGAGAGAGGGCCGATTGGCATTGACCGATATAGTGCCCGAAAGAAGTGTGAATTGGCTTCGGCTCGGAAGGCAAACACCGAGAGCGATGAGATCTCTGTCCCGATGAGATCAAGCCGATTCTTTCGAGAAGGTTTTGGAAGCAACAAACCCGGAGAAGACACCTTCAAGTCACAGAGGGAGAGGGGACAGCCTTACCCATGCTCTAGGTAACCATTTTTTTTCCATTTTGTTCGAGTAAAATAGAAATCGATACTGACATGAAATATCATGTTGTAGGTAACCCCGAGCATCCAGGCCGTGTACGGGGCGTCTCATCCAGAACCAGCTAGAAAGAAGGATTTGGTGAAGAGTGGAGCGGAGTGTATAAGAAAAGAGAACGACATAAGGAGCAAATTAAGGATTTTTTTGAGCAGCAGGCCACCAAAAAGTTTAGGGATTTGATGGAAGACTTCGTTAAAAAACCCCGATCCCTGAAGTGATGAAACGATTGGCGGGGAGCAATGTACGCTCAACGAGATGTCATCACAAGTTCCGTCGTTTATGCGGCTTGTCCCAGCTCAACCCTTGGGTACCCAGGAGATGGCCACACAATCTATGCTCTTTCCAAGCAAAGATAGCGTCAACATCAAATCAGGACCATTATCCGCTTGACGATATTGAAAAACCTTGGCCTTGCTCATTGGTAATTGGATATGGCCTTAGGAATCAGCATACAAAGCAAGTGGCCACAGGCAATGCTATCCCTGGGCGTAGTTTCCATGGTGTCGAGATGGAAGATGCATCTTGTAGGGTGGAAGTGTTGACGGTCGAGAGTGGACATGAAGACGACTTCATCGATATCCCGACCTCCGAGGGTATAGAGAAGCTTGGACAGCAATCAAGAACTTCATACAATGGCCGAGACAAGACGTAAGGTTGATTGATCCACCAACGGCACCCTCTCCACCACCAAGGCCAACCATCCCAAGAGGCCGAAACAATTCAACGGCCAAGATCGCCAATGCATGCTCCAAAGATCCCCCAGAGTACATTTATGAGCCACCGCCACACTCCCCAATTACATGATCTAACATTCTCATTTGCCTGGATGAGCTCGAGGGGCCAGCCAAGGACATGCCCGAGCAGCCAGACTCCGCCCACCAAGAAGGACACAACACCGAAAAAGGAGGTAGAGCAAACTCCCCGCCACCACCAAAGCGGAATGAAGATGACCAAACTCCCCCCGCCACCACAAAAGCGTAAGGAAGCAGAGCAAACTCCCCGCCACCACCAAAGCGTAAGGAAGCAGAGCACACTCCCCACCAAAGACCGGCCTCCAAGAAGACGAAGAAATTTCCAATTCCAAAATTGGTTTCTCCCTATGAGCCAAAAAAGGGGAAAGCAAAGGCAGTACGCTCTATTTCTAAAAGGACTTGAAAAAGCCCGGATGGCACGAGTCGTTGAGCTCGAACCGTCACGAATAAAGGAAGCCACCGGCCAAGCAACCAAGCCGTGCCACCAACAAAGGAAGCCCCAAGTGGCGATGTACATGTCGAACCGCCACCAAGTACACCATTGACCCTTAAGGATATAAGAAAGCCAACGATTGATGATTATGTCAATGTCCCCGGTAACTATGTGCCGGGAATGCCTATGCTGCAATGGACGCCGCTTGAAAAGGGTCCATGGACGATTAAAAGGTTTCATGACTGGTACATGAGAGCAAAGTGAATGCTGGCCTACATGCGATTAGTGTTGATATACCAAAGATACGTGTTTGCTACTTTGGTAAGGATAAAAGCGGGGCATTTGTTACCTTCGAGGACATGCACTCTTTGTTGAACTATAGGCGGTTAGATGTCCAACTCATTACAATCTGGGGTGCCCGTAAGTATCACTCATGCACACACATTGTTATTATTAAATTTAGAATGTGATAAACTCTAATATGCGGATGTTGTATGTAGTTTGCAAGACCACGAGCGAGAGATCATTAACTTGTAGGATCGATGGTCGGTTTACCCGAGTCCAATCATGTTACAAGAAAATATGCACAAATTTATACTTACAAATGAAGATAGAGCCAAGATAGAGAAGGATAAAACACCGGAAGAAGTTGCGAAGTTTGAAAAGAATTGCAACGAAAAAAATACGAGGACAATTATGCCCTTTATCTCGGTAGAGCAATGCTTTGAGATATAGGTACAGGGATTTCATATTGGCACCCTACAACTTTGGGTAAGCGTGACCTCGTATACGTACTTTAAATTATCGTGTTAACCCTAAGTACATGTGTCGCTCACTCGTTTATTCATGTAATGACCATTGGATTGTTTTTTTATATTTATCCATTCGAAGGGAAGGTGCTTGTCCTAGACTCCTTACATTATCCTCCCCAGTCGTATCAAACATTCCTGGTTCATTTAGAAAGGTGAGCCAACATGCAACCACATCCGTACTTATATGAATTAGAGTTTCTAAATAACTATAGTGTTTTATATTCGATATCTACAGTGGCATGACGGTTTTATAAGAAGCAAAAAGGACCGGTCGACGCCGCCCGCTCAGATCCTAGTGTGCCATTGACGATACAACACCATTATCCGGTAAGTTGTCCGAACACATATCATCATATAAATAATACACAAGGCATGACAATTTTAGAATAATCTTTTGCTCATTAATTACATAGTACCACAAGCAACCACCGGATCGGTCTCATCTGTGGATATTATGTGTGTGAGTTTATAAGGCAGCGGGGACGATACGTCAGGGATAAAAATATGGTAAGTAATCTATGTATGAAGTTTTCTCATTAAAGTTACAATTGTTAATGTTGGACATGTGTCAATGATGCTTTTAAACTTTGTTTCCAGCCGAGAAAGAAAGGAAAGGACGTGCCCTTCACTCCATCGACTATGGAAAATATAGTAGCAGACTTGTGCGGTTTTATTATGAGAGAAATAATTCCAAGTGATGGAGCATATTTTGATGAAGCCGGCGATTTAGCAAGTGAAAGATTTAGAGCGCTGACAGATCTAGCAGGTCTAAACTTGAAACGAAATGACATGTTAACACTAAATGGTTGGACTCATAACATGAAATGACGTGTATTATATGTAATTTTATGCTTGATGTTATATTTCATGTGTACATATCTGTAATATTTATATGTGTTGTATGTATGATGCAATTTTATGGTTCATGTTTGCATATCTTAAATATATATATATATATATATATATATATATATATATATATATATATATATGTGACAAATATAGTACAGTATGGAGGCAAATATTAAAATTTGAAAAAAAAAAATAATTACACAGGCGGCACACGTAGTGAGCCGCCTGTGAAAAATAGGTTTTCACAAAGCGGGTGACCTAGTCAACCGCCTGTGTAAATAACTATTTACACAAGGCGGCCGACAAAGTGAGCTGCCTATGAAATTTTGCCACAGGCGGCTCACGGCCCGCCCGCCGCCTGCATGTGGGCCGATTAGTATCGACCCCTAGTACAAAGCGGTGGGCTTGGCCGCCAGTATAAATGCCTCTAGCACCGCTTTGTGAAAACATTTTCAGTGACTCCTCCCCGACAGCCCCCTGCTCCAACGCGCTCCAGTGGCGCCTCCTCCTTTGTCCTCGGCGGCGACAACGAGGTAGGCCCTTCCTCCTCCTCTTGATCTAGGGTTCTGGCGAGCCTCTCATTTCTTCTCCAACTCCGGTGGGGTATAGAAGGGCCTGGCTGACCGGGGGGAAGCAGGTAGGCCAGATGGGTAGAGAAAGATGTTGGGCGGTTTAGGGACCTTGGTGGCGGTGGTGGAGGCCGGATCAGTCGAGGCGGGGGAGCTCGGGTGAGGTGGGGTGGGGGGTGGGGTGGTGGGTGGCCAAGGCTAGGGCTCGGTTGGAGCTCTGCGGCCGTGGCCGCGGCTGTGGGAGCTCCGGCCGAGCCCTAGCACGCCGGCAGCGGGACGATCGCTGGAGGAGAAAGATGAGTTGTGGCTGACTGAGATCCACCGGATTTGATCTAACGGTGGAAAATCGTCACCTGAACAGAAGCCGGATTTCATACGCCTAAAGAATAGCAATTCCCAACATATGATGCACGAGAAGAGCTGCGTGCTACGATAGGAGTGATAGTGCATGGCACTACCTTTTCAACATATAGTGGAGCGACCTAGGGTTCGACTAGGGTCGACCCTGTTGCACCTTGTTCGTATGAGGTTGATCCACTCCGCTTTGTGGGCCAATTCTAGGAATAGATCGAGTTCGTTTGAGGGTCAACCGGAACCCCTTGTAGGCCAACCTAAAACTGATTTTGGAGCTAGCCGCTATAGCCGATTATTTGCTGATTTTGAAGCTACCCTCTATTTTCATTTGAGGTGGGCCTTGAGCCTACATAGTACCTTTGGTACCTAAGTTGCAACACGGCTTGATTTAGAATAATGTGAAAGCTACACACACATAGGTCAAATATTTGTTTCTCCATGATTACAATTGTGTTATTTATTCTCATGGTGCAAAATAATCCCTTCTTCACCTTTTCTTTGAATGCCTGGTTGCTATGGCCTGCTAGAATACTTTGCAGTTGCTAGTATACCAAACAGTCCAACTGTGCCACAAATCTTTGAGGCTTTTAAGTATCAACTCACCTACCTTTCTTCATGGAGATTATTGTAACTATGAGCTAGTCTATTTGGACAATGAGAATGATATTATCTTTAGAAATGCCCAAGCTTCAGTGCAATGCTGCAAGACGATCTTCAAGTCAGAATTTGCCTTAGTTATTTTAAGAGAAAAAAAAATCTTCTTATCACCCATTGATTGATTCATGGCTAGAAGCTTATGTATAATTATTTCCATTTTCTTTGTAAGCTTCTTTTTATCTTGATCCCTACTTGTAGAACACTTTTCTTTATTATTTCTTTAACAAAAGCACAGTAAGGGGTCAAACCCCCTCCTGTTGACCATAAAAAAGAAAGCATAGGTCAAATCATGATAAGAAACTTGTAAGTAGTCAACAAATATAATATGAGAATCATAAATACAAACATAATAAATATAACAAATATAATATGAGAATCATAAATACAAACATAATAAATATACATTCTAAGCACCATTTTGACTGTATCATATCAAAAGGATGTTAGGAAGTATGTAACAAAACCTAAAAAACATAAAGTTGGCTCCAACGGCGTAAACAAGGGAACTTATAAGACTTTTGTTCATATGATTAGCAGTGGAGTGGGGTTAAGACAACTTACTGAGGGTGGGGGGTGAAAGAGAGTAGGGATGGTGTCAGAGATGGGTATAGAAACAACATGGGGAATGGGGGAGAGGTGATGCTCATGGTCGGCAGGAGCATAGGTGGCATTCCTCGGGGTGGTAGTGCTCATTGCCGGTGGGAAAGGGGGTGGCAACAGGGATGAGGATTGGGATGTTGGGCATGAACACGATGGCATTTGCGGCAGTCAGTGGCGGAGCTACAGGGTATGCCTGCAATTCCGGCGAACAAGCATGTACATATACGTATTTCTAAAAAAAGGAAAGGAACACTTACTTGAATGTCTAATGGCTAAACGTGGAGAGGCACCAGGGTTCACAGAAAGGCCCACACAGCCCATTTGGCAAGCGACGGGATCACGGGAGATGGGAACGGCGCCGGCTTCTATTGACTATTGCGTCGCGCCGTAGTGCGCTTGATCAAGGCATCTCTGTATGGTTCGACTTTGACGGTTCATTTTCGATCTTCACCGATCGTCACAGATTGGAAAATCATGATCGCGAGCATCTAGTCGTCCTCATACCTAGTTCCCTACGACCACACCACGTCCCGGCGCCCAGAGCCCTATATAGCCAGGCCACTCGGCCGAGTGACCGCACTCGATCGGCACCGGCAATGGAGACTTACGCGCAATTGGTGATCGGAATTGAGGTGAGATTCAATCTTTGCTCATTGGCTTTCCGTAAAAAATTCTTGTCTACATTAATTTGCTATTTGCTAAGTGCTAAAATATAAAATCATCTATCGCGCAACGAGGTCGAGGGTTTGTCTTATCAAGATTTATCTTATACAGTAAACCGGATACATGTCATGTGAGTGTTCCATAATTGCATGTCCAAAATTCAATCGTGCAAGCGTAATTTATGTAATTTATTTAATTATTTGGTACTGTGTTCTTTGTAATATTTATGCAGTTATGAAGAGATGCAGGGACATTGCATCTCTTTTAATATTTTCTTCGAAGTTGATGATATGATAAAACATTTATATCTCTCTGAATTCGAAAACGTCGAATAAAATAGTCAGAATTGTATATGAATTTCAATAATCAGTATGGCTTTTGAACTATTTATATTGTATTTAGTGGGTGATTTCAACTTAATCCATACATTTAAGCTTTATCATATTACTTTGTGCATAAATACCAAATCACATTGTCAATTTTGCAATTATTACCAAATTTTTAAAATGGATTTACCGAATTGTATATAAATTTTTTTAGACGTGGATATCCTAAGCTAAAATCCTAGATTCGCCACTGGTGGCAGTAGACAACATAACAGGATGGCAATATAAACAATCAGAAGTAAAACAAATTAAATAACTGAGAAAAGGTAGCTAGATGAATATATTCAACAAAAGAAATGCACATTAGAAAAGCAAGTTCAAAGAAAAGAGTGGTTGGTGTAAGTATGACCGTGTGAGGTAGCAGCGAGAATAGGTGAAGGTTAGTGGAGGCAATACGTGGGTGGGCTTGCAGGGGTGTTTGTCTGTTTGCTGTTGTATGCATTCAACGATTTGATGGTGAAGATAGCATACGTGACACAGCATGTACACATGCTGTAATACATTTTCACTAGGCTACTGGAGCTCCAAGCAGTTTGTGGAGTCGTGCTCTCATGTTTGCTCCATGGGAGAAGTTTAGGATACCCTTTTGTCATATACATATGCCATTTTAGGTCCTTCAAAAAATATACACATGCCATTTTTAAGATTAAGAACCAATTTCGGCTTCACACATCCACAAGTGAATGTGTGTAGCTACATAAACAGACAAATGGTCCAGGGTGACTATGCACCCCAATTAAGTCAGAGGTCATATGCCCACATTACATAACACAACACAATAATCATAACACTCAAATAGAGAGAATCAAACTACTACTAATTCTCTACTCTTCTGATAGTTCCAACCCAATCTTCCGAAGACTTCTAGCATCATCACTTCTAACTGCTTGCATCTACTCTTCAAAGTTGCTCTCTCTTCCTCTTTAGATAACTGTGTGACCATTGTCTAATCCAGTACGTCTTCCTGAAGATTACCTACAAGAAGGAATTGGTAATTTGGTAATTTTTTTGTTGAACACCATATCATTTCTATGCAACTAGAAAGCCCAACACATAGCTACAACCCCACTACGATCTGGTTTCTCAAACTAGGAATAAAACTGCTAATCCACAAACCAAACGAATGCAATTTTTTTGGTTGGTTGGATGTTAAACGTGTTGAATAAAGTATTCCACAAGAATCTAGCCAAACGACAGATGTTTAAGTGTCTCTTTTAGACCACAAAAGCTACAACTCTCATATCCTTTCCGCCCCCTCTTGCTTAAATTATACTTTGTCAAAATAACACCACTCTTTAGGTACCAAAGGAAAATCTTTATTTTCAGGGGCAACTTTCCTCTCTTCTTTACCGATCCCATTAGGTTTCATGATCTCTCTATATAAATATTCTGTTGAAAACCTACCATTCTTTTGAAACTCCCAATGAAACCTATCCCTATTTCTAGTTCAAAGCACACAACACAACCAAAGCAACCAAATTTAGCCACTCGGTCAACCTCTCTCCAACTATAGTCCTCCAGAAAGAATTATTCAAAGGAGTTGAGCTTAACACTTCGGTGACTGTATTCTCCTTTTTTTTACTAACCCATATAGTAGGGACAGAAACAACTCTTTTAAAGGTTTTCTGCAGTGGATCCACCAATCCTCCCCAAAACTGGTTCCATTCATCCATACCTTCAAAAAAAAAAGATCTCGAAGACTATCTCCAGTCACTACTAGAGGCGCAAGAATGGCCGACTATTTTTAAACCATCGGCCATTAGTTTGTACCGTCGAACATTGCAATTGCCGAGCATATACCGTCGGGAACCTCCTTTTCGCAATTGTAGATTTTCCCTCTCAAGTCGCTTCTCTTTAGTAGAAACATACGGTTGTGCACTTCTTTTCCTTGTCTTGATTGCTTCCTTCTCAGCAACACTAATAGCACCATCACCAATTCCAAGCTTACCATGTGGCATCCTACCCGCACAATCATAAATGACACTTGCATCTAAATCAGGATGCTCAATTTTCCAATTCTTTCCATACTTTTTTTCCATTCCTTCTTCATATTGTGACTTTTCCCAAAAACACATACAAAAGCTAAGAATCAGTAACAAGACAACTAAAAGAGCTATCAACTAAATAATCTGTCGCTTACCCATTTATCTGCAACATTTTGGTTGCACAACCTGCCATCATTTGTCCCTGGATTCAACTCATGATTATGCAGCCATGCGCCACCAATTCCAGGGTCAACACCAGTTTTTAGTGCCTACATTTGAAGTGTAAGTATGCTTTGACATGTATAGTAACAGTGTACAACAGTAGCTTACGAAGTCACAATTTTGTAGTTGGGTTCTTACCAGCCATTGGCGTGTTGCCGGTAAGCTTCTTGAGCCACTGCGATGGTATATGTTATTATCTCCAGCTAGGCGATTTTGCTTTGCCTTTAAGGATGCCATTCTAAATTTTGGTGTACTCCAGTGCTCGCATAGCAAAGCCCAACCTTCATCGGTTGTAGAGTCTTTTGGTTTAGCAGATATAAGTGCTTCTTTTGTTGGCCAACGATTTCCATATTCATCCACATCTTCTTGGGGCACATTACCATTCTCATATAATTTATTTGTGATAGCCCGCTTCTCTTCACTCAACATTTTAGGCACCATCTGTTTAAATTTCAACTCCAAGACAGCATCTGCCTCAGCTCTATCTTCTGGAAGACACTTGAAACGCCACTGTCCAATCATATTATTTGTAGCAAGTTGCAGTTAAGACAAGTTTTAAACAATAGCAATGCTAGTTAGTAAGCTGTAGTTACTGTGCACATGTAACACATACCCAGAACTCTTCCACGACTCTCCTATCAGTTGGTACCTTTGCTATGGTAGTGTTCTTGAAGTCCTCCCATGTTAGCACTGGCTTCGTCCCATTTATTGTATCAACAACATCAGGATACATCTCGCGAACTAAAGCACCAATTACTGTTGGGGGTTTGCGAGAACCTTGATACGGATGCACTTCCCAGTGCCTAATATTAAATGTCATCATCATATTGGGATAAAAATATAAAATACATAAGTGAAAAGTTTAAGTAAGCAAAGCATTATGCACAGTACTAAAAATCAAGAAGATGTTTCTGTAATAACTCTCTCCTTATTCTAGATTTTTGTATCACAAATTACTATGTCTGTTCTCTGATTTTCAGCCCATTGGACTTGAATTTTTTTTCTCTATCATGGACAAACTGTATTTGCAAAAATTTCATCTAAACAATGAACTCTTGATTAAATTGTCCTTACACTAACACACAGAAAAATTGCCATTTCAGTAACAATTACAAAGAATGGGACATGCTTCACACTGAACACAAAAAACTGAGATAATACACTAAGTCATTAAACAAGTAATAGAGAAAATATGGACAAATAATTATACAAAATAAAGCAGCTACAATATATGTTACTTACTCTCCAACAGCCTTGATCGTGGGTCTGTCTCTTTCGGGAAGTCTTTCACCGCTATCAGTCCTTGATCGAGTTGTTTTTTTCTTTTGAGTAGCTTGCTGACTTGCTGAAGCCAATCCATTATCTGCTCTTGCTGCACTTGATGTGGAACCCACTGACCTTGATGATGACACAGGTCTGTGCTTCAAGCTGCCACTCATCCTACCACATACATGGCAATTAGTATGTTGCATAAAATATTTATATTAAATAAAAGGAGTAGGCACACATAACATGAGAGAATACAGAAGTAAAATAAGTGAACTATATCATAAATCAAACAAGGATGTACCATATTTCAGATTGGCAAGACATATTTCTAGTTCAAAGTGGAAGCTAAATAATAAGGTACTAATCTGCATATTATAATAAGGATTCAATAATCATCATAATCAAATTCTAAGGAATCATCTATAGTATCCTCATCCTCGTCCTCGTCACTATCTTCCAGCTCGCTATTTTCTTCAAGTACTGGTTGCTCTTCATCACTACTACTCCCATGATAAGAAATGTCATCCGATGGATCCTCAACGCTGTTTTGCTTTTCTATAGTTTCAATATCTTTGGGATCAAGGACGTCGTCCAAGGCCTCTGAAGAAACAGTTACATCATCAAACAAGCCATCGACATCAATGGAGAAGCTTCCCATCCTATCTTCTTGGAAAAATACATCTGCAATACGTGGCTCATGATCATCATCTGTGTCAAGGTTGGTCAAGGTCCTTGGCTGGATCTTGTAAACAACACGCCAATCACGCAAATCACGCCTTGGAGATGGATACTGCAAGTAGTATACTAAGGTGGCTTGGTGAGCCATGGCAAAGGGTTCAAAATTCACCAGCCTTGAAGATGGCTTCACCTCCACCAAACCTAATTTTGGTTCAGATCTAAGACCAGAAATTGGATCAAACCAGCGACACTGTAAGAGAACCATTTCAATTTTTCTACCAGCATTAAAGGACAGTTTGATAATGTCCTCGACTACACCATAATAGTCAAGTTCTTGATCATCTGAGGTGAATGATGTCAAACAAACTCCGGTGTTAACTGTAGTCAGCTTTGCACGGGAGTTTTCATATCGCTCTGACCTAAACCTATAGCCATTAACATCATATGAGTTATATGAATGTACTCTAGATTTGCATCCATTGGCTAAATTCCACAAGTCTTCATCTGCATCGATATCCTTTCTACACTATAAAAAACAAGTCTGTTAGAATATATACACACACACACACACACATGTTCATGAAATATGGCTAAGGTAATATGTCCTTACAGTTTTCTTAAACCAATCCACAAATTCATTTGTCATCATTTTATCAAGGGCCCCCACTGACAACCTGGGGTTATTAGCACGCTTCTGTTCCATAAATGCCCTACAAATATATACAAGTTATAGAACCTCTGCTAGAATAGTTAAAAAAATTCTATTTGCATCACTTACTCTAAATAACGATCTACAGCAGAGCAATTAGTCAAAATGTATAGCCTCGCTGCATTCAATTCTTGTTCTGAGAGGTCACGAGGCACGCCCCTACCATGAAGGGTGCCTTGATATTGGAAAACATCTAAACTGCAGCCATCATTCTTCACGTGTGTTCCTCTATTGTTGTATCGGTCAACCTTTTTCCATCTAGTGCGAACATGGTCAGCAAAATATCCAGAAAAAAAGTCAGTTATCTCTTTCACAATCTCTGCCTCTACAATAGAACCCTCAACTCTAGCCTTGTTTTGCACTTTCAGGCCAAGGTCATGCATGTACCTAGCAAAATATTACTGCAATGTTTAGTGATATAACTAAACTGAATCGAGTTGAGCTAACTTATTTAGAAACATTAATAATTACCTCTCATGTTGGTACATCCAACGAAATGCCACAGGCCCACCAACCCTTGCCTCATATGGAAGATGCACAATTAGATGTTGCATTACATTAAAGAACCCTGGTGGAAACATTTTCTCTAGCTTGCATAGAAGAACTGGAATCTCCTTCTCAAGTTCAAGCATTCTCTCCCGATCAATTTCTTTGGCACAAATTTGTCGATCAAAAAAACATAGTTCTGATTTATCCTTCCATTCATTCTCAGGAATGAAACCCCTTAGTGCAACTGGCAGTAGGCGCTCAATGATTATGTGCAAGTCATGGCTTTTTATACCAATAAATTTTAGTTTATCCAACTTCACAGATTTACTTAAATTTGCAGCAAAACGATCTGGGAACTTCAGTTGCTTGAACCACTTGAAGATAACCAATTTATCATCCTTACTAACACAATACTTTCCTCTCGGTTTTGACCATGTGCCATTGGGCTTCTTAATCAAATCAAAAGTTGGACGATCACAAAGCAAAGCCATGTCAAGACGTGCTTTAATATTATCCTTCGTTTTATCTGCGATTTCTAGGGTTGTGCCTAATAGGGCCTCTGCAACATTTTTTCTCATTGTGCATTAGATCAATGTTATGCCGGAGAAGCAACTTTTCCCAGTATGGCAATCGCCACAAACAGCTAATACCTGTCCAATTGTGCCACTTCCCAAACCCTTCATATTTATTCTTATCTTTCTTATCAGGAGTTAGATTTTTTAACTGTTCAAATACCTCAGCCCCAGTTAGGCGCTTTGGTGGAGGATCTGTAGCTCTAGTTTTCTTACGAAAACACTTCAAACTTTTGCGGAATGCATGGCTTGCTGGAAGGAAACTCCTATGACAATCAAACCAGCAAGGTTTGCGCCCATGCTTTAAAGTAAATGTCTTAATGTCAGACCCACAAATTGGACAAGCTAGCTTTCCATGTGTGCTCCAGCATGCTACTAAGCCATATCCAGGAAAATCATGAATGGTCCATAACACGACCGCCTTCGTGGTAAAGTTTTCCTTTCTATAACAGTCATAAGTAAGAGAACCGGTTTGCCATAACTCTAGGAGCTCATCAACTAGTGGTTCCATGTATACATTGAAGTTCTTCCCTGGGTGTTCACGACCAGGAACAACGAGTGCAAGGATGATGTTGCTCTTTCTAGTGCACATTTTAGGAGGAAGGTTATATGGAACAACGAAGACAGGCCAACAAGAGTATGGGGCAGCCTGAGGACCAAAAGGCGTAAACCCGTCAGTTACCAAACCAAGGCGCACATTCCTAGCCTCTTTGGCAAATTCTGGATACAACTTATTAAATTCCTTCCAAGCTTCTCCATCCGAAGGGTGAGCCATAACATTATTATTGTTGCGGGGTTGTGCATGATATCCCATGTGCTTTGCTGTGTTCTGTGACATGTATAAGCGTTGTAGCCTTGGAGTAATTGGAAGGTAACGCAAAACCTTTTTCGGTATTTTTCTAGATTTATTTCCTCTCCTTGGCTCCTCATACCGAGATTCATGACAGATAGAGCAACTTTCTTTATCTTTATTAGTTTTGTAATATATCATGCATCCTTTGGGGCATGCATCAATCTTTACATAAGGCATTCCTAGGCTATGCACAAACTTCTTAGACCTATAAAAGTTTTTAGGGAGATCTTTGGCAGCCTCATCTCCAACAATCTCCTGTATAAGATTCATTGTCTCATTGTAACAGGCTTCAGAAACATGAAATTGTGTTTTAATAGTCATAAGTCGTGCCACAATGGATAGGCGGGAGTGAGACGTCTTGTCATGTAGTGGTTTATCTACTTCCTCTAGCAGCTCATACAACTCCTTTGCTGCTTGCGTTGGCTCCTCACTTTGACGGACACCTTCAGCACCAATAGCATCAAGTAGCATTTCACTCATCCTATCTGAGCTACCTACATATTCATTGTCTGGTTGATCATTTACATCAGACTCCCCATGCTTAGTCCATCTCTCATACCCCAACTGGAAACCATTGCGGCACAAATGCGTCTCCATTTCATCTCTTTTCCTCTTATGGCGACAATCACACTTAGTACATGGACACTTAGATCTCCCATCTACAGCAGCTTCAGGTAATGAAAAGGCATGATCCAGAAAGGTGTCCAAACCAGCTTTCCAAACTGGACTAAAAAGGCTACCTTTCCGCTCATTGTACATCCAACTACAATCGTCACCCATGGTACGTACCTACCTAAATATTAGAATTCACATTTTAGGAAAAAAAAATCTAGTTCTTTAATGGAAAGAAAACAAAACCTCATATATGCATGGTTCAGATAGTGTCAAAGCAATCATCTTTCCAGCCATACAAAAACAATTGTAGTGCCACAAGAAAATTAATTCACTGCACACATAGAGGGACAGAGGGAGAGAGATGAGTAATAGAATGAGACCTTAAGTTCTCTGTGTTTGCGTTCACGCCAACACCTGTTCGCCCAATCCCCGATCACCAGCACCTTAGCACACCAGCACACTAAAAGAGAAGATGATTGGATCAGTAAGAAAAATTAATTCAAGATAGAAAATATGCAGTGAAAAAGATGAATGCAGATTGCACAGTACTTAACTGAACCCCAATGATTGAACCCAAATCTCCTTTCACTTAGATTGTACCTTTCCTATTTAATTCACTCTACAACAGTAATTCACTTCCTATATTATTAGTGCGGCATCAGCCGCTCAGCCCATATTATATACAAGTAATTAACTGACCCCAAATGACAAGGCAACAATAGTATGAGAAAGATGAATGCAGATTGTACAGTAATGAGCTGAACCCCAATGACAATGCAATTGAATACCCCAAATCAGATTGAATAGTTGGAGCATGTTTCAGAACACAATTTATTAACTGAACACAAGTAATTAATGGAACGCCAATGAAGTGCAGATTGAAAACCTAATAAACAGAGGTATCATTGATATGCTCATATGCAAAGATCAACAGTAGGGCGTTTGACCATGGAGCATCACGGCACAAATTATGATAGAAAAAGGATTCGAATTATACCTTGTCAAGAAGATGATTGGCTGTGTTCCGGCGCAGCTGCCGATTGATTATTTAATCTGCAGGTGCTTGATGTCGACGCACGGAAGGGGAAGTGCTTCGCTCGTCGTCCTGCAGGTGCAGGGTGCCTCGGCATCCAGCTGCACACCCTATGGTCACCCAGATTGATTCAATCGGAGGGTGGGAGTGGAGATGAGCAGTTTGTTTTGAGACGTGGAGTAATTTACGGGATTATTATGCGGTGGCGGCGGCCGCCGCGGGAGATTAGGTTCCTCTTAGCGCCAAAATGCTAAAACTCTAATGGGCCGCCTTTTCAGTGGTCCTGATTTTAGAGGCTTTTGATAAGATTCATGTGACCATGATTATAAAACCGATATATTCTTCGATATTTCAAAGAGCATGCTGTATCGTAGTGGTAGGTAGGTGTCCCATTATTTTGAACAACCAGGGTTCGAATCACCATTTGGTGAGGCTTTTTTTTTGGATTTTTTGCTGTTATATATTATATACCCTTAGGCAAGGATACTTCAAGTTATATTTGTTTTCATCAAAAAAATAATGGAAATAATCTCATAATTACAGCAATAATGTACTTGAATTTTAAGGATATGCAATAATGTAGTTGAATTTTATAATCATGAAATCGTTAATAATTTTATTTTATTCAAATATCAAAATATAGACTTAAATAAATGTGTTAATCTCTACTATATGAAAGAAAATTGTACTAAATATGGATCAATACTATTGAATTCAATCCTAATACTTGCCACTTGACTTGATATATGTCACACACATGTAGAATTGATTAAATTAAAGTTTAATAATCCATTAAAGGCATCCTAGTTTGGTTGGAACATCAGATTCAACATGAGACAAAGAAATTTTTGACTAAAGAACCTATATATATAGAGAGAGAACTATAGACTAAGCTTGCATATCATGTGTTTCATTGAAACCCTTCGTGTGTAGATGAGTTTAAACAGTGCACCATAAAAGAGGAGCATTATAAATGAAATAATTGTATCATGTGTTGGCAACTACGCTTGTGCTTTGTAGATACAATAGAAGCTATAGACTCATAAATCTCAATTATAAAATTTTGAAATATAAAATACGCGTTCTACCCTACTACTATAAATCATCCTTTTCATTGCTACACTGACCCCACAAAACCTTCCCTAATGAGAGAGATTTGATCCAAATATGTCGCAAATATCAAAATCGATTCAAATAATCATATTTGGGCATTAATACTGTATGCATGCCGTATTGCTACACATTAGGAAATAATTAAGGTATGGAGCATTCAGTACATAGGCCAATAGTTAACCAAAAACAATTGGCAATAGTTCACCCAATTGCCAAGTGTTCTTACTACACGGTTGGAAAAATGTCTAACGGTTGGGAATTACAACAATTTGCCGATAGTTCTACTAAGACTGTTGGCAATTAGTTTCTCTAGTCGGCCTTCTAATGTAGTGTCTGACTGGTTAACATCTAACACTCGAGAATTATGTTAACCGTTGGCTATTCAAAGCACTGCCCGACTGGTTAACATCTAACACTCGGGAATTATCTTAACCGTTGGCTATTCAAAGCACTGCCCGACTGGTCAACATCTAACACTCGGAAATACTTTATACCGTTGGCTATTCAATACAAAGACCAACAGGAGAGCTTGTAACTGTCGTTAACACGTAAACCGTTGGCCATTCACAATCTTCCCAACTGCCCGTTGGCTATTATACTTCCCTGTTGGCATAGGTTGTGTTTCTAGTAGTGAGTAGAGAACCTATAGGGGCACCCAAATCTAAAATGAGTCTGATGTTTCTATATCAGCTTTAAACGGAGTACGTAAATAGGAGATCCATTTTGGATGGCAAGAGAGGCTGAACCCAAATTTGAGCATCCTCTATCCTAGAGACTGATTTTGCAGAATTTTTTGGGTTCTATTGTTGGATAAGACCAAAAACAAGTATTGAATCCTTTGCCTTAATTTAGCGCTACCTAAATGCCGAATGAGTCTTGTATTTTAGAAAGTTCTGCCTAAAAATGAGTCTTTCGGCCGTTTTGTCATTTAATTTGAGACAAACACTTCCCTTTTAAATAATACTTCTTTAGCACCTCTTGCGGTCTTGCCACAACCCATCCTCGTTTAGTAATTTAAACAACCATTTACTGAGCAAACACGAGTTCTGAACTGATCTGTCTTGGGCGATACGTTAATATCCGTTGGCCATTTCCACCCATTTGGACAGTAGTGTGGCTTTACGAAGTTACCTCGATGCTCCAAAGGTAGTTGGCAGTGGCACTTGACAGTACTGCCCATCGCCATCGGTAGATCCTATTTATAGCACTGAGGATAGCCATTGCAAGGTGCAACACCGAGGAAATCCAAGTCATCCCGCAGCTTAATTATCAAGCAACGTCGCCCACGGGCCGACGACGAGCGAGAATGGCCGGAGTAGACAAGCCCGCCGCCCGCGTCGCGCTGTTCCCGCTGCCGTTCCAGGGCCACATCAGCCCGATGCTGCAGCTCGCCGGCGCGCTGCACGCGCGGGGCTCGCCATCACCGTGCTCCACACGACCTTCAACGCCCCAGACCCGGCACGCCACCCGGGGTTCTCCTTCATCGCCGTGCCCGACGCCATCTCCGAAGTGCTCGCCACGACCAAGGACGGCAGCACGGACAGGATCCTCGCCTTGAACGCCGTCGTGGAAGAACCGGCCATGACGGAGTGCGCCCGCGCCGCGCTCTCGTCGCTGCTCAAGCCGGAGGAAGGGGAACCCCGGCTGGCCTGCCTCATCCTGGACTGCTCACTCACAGGCATACAGAAGGTGGCCGTCGACCTTGGGCTGCCCACGCTCGTGCTGTACACCGGCAGCGCGGCCTGCTGCCGATTGTTCAGGTCCTACGACATGCTCTACGAAAAGGGCTATTTGCCAGCGCAAGGTTCGTATATAGCACGCACAACATGTTATTGTTATTACTATATCTGAATTAAGTCTCGGTTAGCTTACTTGTGTTTTTGTCATAGTTAGTTTATCATATCGTCGAGGTGTTATATATCCAGTCTTAGATTCTTTGTCTTTTTAATATGGTCAGCAGCTCTTCTGCTTGATTCGTTTTAAAAAGGAATAAAGATGAATTGGTACTCTTTGATACTTTTCAAATTTGATGTGTGTCAAGATATTTGGATTTTTGACTGATAAAATATAGGCAAAGCATGTAAGATTGTTCAGAAGAGATTTCTCCAAACAGAACCAACACACAAACTAATATGTAATGTCATTAGAATTGTTACCAGAAGTGCTACAAAAAAAAAAATTGTGAGTGTTGTGTTTTTCTGCAATAAAGAACTCTTTCCTTGTAATAGTAGTGCTCATCAACTCTCGTGCAAAATAATATAGAAGTAACTTTCTGTAGAGTGAGGTCCACAAATGGGCAGGTAGGTGCAAATACTTCGAAAATGCCCAAATCCATGACATCTACTTTGTTAAATGCCCAAATCCATGTCGTATTCTGGCTTCCCATTGACACAGACAGATAAGTCAACTCATGAATGAGTTTCATATATATTCATAGAACCTTACATGTAATTTACTCCATTACTTGTTCTACAAGGATGCAATATTTTATATTTCATTCTTTTCCAGAGTCCAACCTACTCTTGCCTGTGAAGGAACTGCCCCCACTACAAGTGCGGGACTTGTTTGACCCAAGCATATTTCCCAACAAGGAAATGGGGCTGAAGCTCTTGAATCTAGCCAATGAAACCACAGCAAGTTCTTGTGGCGCAATAATCAACACATTCCAAGCTCTTGAACCTCACGAGCTCACAGCAGTCCGAAACAATCTTCTTGCTGACAAGGGGATTCCAACTTTCGCTATAGGTCCACTTCACAAACTCTCCTCAATCGATGGCATTGGGGCGACTAGCCTCCGCAACCAAGACCATACCTGCATCGAGTGGTTAGACATGCAAGACTTGGGCTCTGTGCTATATGTAAGCTTTGGTAGTGTGGTTCAAGTCACTGAAGAGGAGTTTACAGAGGTTGCATGGGGCTTAGCAGATAGTGGAAAGCCGTTTCTATGGGTGGTTCGACGCGGCCTTGTGTGTGGGGTGGAGAAAGCTGAGCTACCTCAAGGGTTCGAGTGCGCCGTTGAGGGTAGAGGCAAGGTGATTGAGTGGGCACCACAGCAAGAGGTGCTAGCCCACTCTGCCATTGGTGGTTTCTTGACTCATAATGGATGGAACTCTACCCTAGAGAGCATCTACGAGGGGGTGCCGATGCTATCGAGACCTTACATTGGAGATCAGCTAACGACCGGGAGGTACGTGGAGGATGCGTGGAAGATAGGAATCTTGTTGGAGGGTTTGCTGGAAAGAGGAAAGATTAAGAAGGCAATCACGGCCCTGATGGAAGAAAGAGATGGATTGGAGATAAGAGAGCGAGCAAAGAGTTTGAAGGAGAAAGCACGGTTGTGCCTTGAGAGCAGTGGGTCTTCTCAGCAGGATGTTGGTAGGCTGGTTGATCACATACTTTCTCTTTGACTTGTTTCTCAAACTGTCTGGTGCATATATACACGAGCGAGCATGCATATGCACCTATATATTGTATATTATATTGTGTGTACATTTTCAGCTAAATGGATCATTTACTATGTTTTTGTTGTTATGGCTTGTGATGAGTAACTGTCGTAGAGGATGGTTCTCTTGTATGGGAGAAGGATATGGTTTCTCCTTAAGAACAAACGTTGTTTGTAAGGAAAATGGCACCAAGCGGGGACCATTTAGCATTTTAGTGATTGAATGACGACACGATTAAATGAACTAACATGGTTCTCTTGTCTGCGGCGATGGCAACCTTGCTTCGCTAGAATTTTGATGTATGCTTTTATTATCATTTATCTTGTGACTTACTCCTGTTATGAGTAGTGGAACATGTTTACACTCATCCATCATAAGTTATTATTATCATATTCCTAACACCTATCCTTCCTAGATGTAAAATACAAACAAAGATCCAGGTTTACTTCTTGTAAAATACTACAATGCTATTGGATACCTTTCATTTATCCTTAGTTTCAAGTTGCAAATAGACTAGCATTTCTTACATTATATGGGGATGACAATCTAGCGTTAAATAATGTTAAAATACTCTTAAGTATTTTTTTGGTGTTGTTACTAGGATGGGGTTTACCTCTATACTAGTGGTGACGTTAAGAAATGTCAATAATAGTCCAGAGAGCAGGACACATTCATCTTGTCCTATAGATAAACTTCTTAATTGACATGATTAGGTAGGCGCTGAGTCCTTATGGACCACGCCACCTTGAGTTGAGTTATCCCGAAAGTCTTTGGACTGTCTCAGGCCCATAAGAGAAATTGGTCTCGTAGGAAATCCTACGGATCCTGGTCCGTCACTTGGGCTCAAATGCGCAAGGCCTGTAGTCACGGGTCTCCTGGGATTAAATTTTTTTTTGCTATCTTTGGGTCTGAATCTGTAATTTTTGAATAATGATTTGGTCTGAATTTTTAATTTTTGAATAATGATTTGTAGAGAAATGCTATGCAACAGCATCTACTAATCAATTTCTAGAGGTGGTTCGCTTAGGTTCCGGCTACCTCTATAAATTGTTGATTTATAGACACGGAAGAGTAGATGCGGCCTCTATTGAGACATTTCGTTTAGCCGTCTCTACAGAACAAAATCTATAGTAGTGTCTCCAAATGATAATTTGGATATAATAAATTTTAGAAAGACTCTTCTGAGATTACTTACCACTTGAGGTGCAGCTACTTAACTGTGTCGTGTTGCTGGACAACAAGAGTTTTGCTCAAGTCTCTGTATGGCACGCTACAGCCAAACTCCCCCGGTAACGACCATGTGCTTCCTCCATATGAGCTCCAGCTCCGTCAATGTTCACTGATCCATTATTCTTCTTATTGTTTTCTACATGTAGATCATATTTTCCAGATATTATTTTTGTTCCAATAATTCGTGAACAATGTCGCGCCAACTCTTTATTATATTTTCCTGAAGATGTGTTGGGGGGGGTTCTCTTCTCTCTTTTTCTTACATCAAGAAACGCATCTATAAAAAGGAAACCATACACCTTAGGATGGTCAGTACCCTCAGCTTTGTAGCAAATTGAAAACAGATCACGAGCAGAATCATTTTAGAAAAGCATCTCTTTAGTCTTTAACTGTTCTTTGCTCTTCCTGCAAGAAATGCATAAAGCTCGATAAGATAAGACTACATGCCTAGTATGCTTTGCGATAGCTACAACCATATATATATCCCTAAGAACGATCTATCATACTGTGCATCAGAGATTGAGAGACGACGGAAATTACTCTTTATCTGATTTCGACCAAGGTACCCACAAATATTTTGGGATACTTCGTCACTGTGTTTTTTTTAATATGATACTCCATGTGTTCACTTAAATCCTTATCAGTTCTTCTATGCTTTTGAAGCTCCACTCCATGCCTCAGGTTGCTCTTATATAGTACTATTAAAGAGCGTGCTGAGTGCTGACCAAAATCCGATGGGGCTAGGCATTGGGCTAGTCCTAACTCAATTCATGAGACTCCTATAGCGTTTTGTTGTTTAAATTTTTTCTTATGTTTTTCCTTTGTCTCTTATCGAGAAGAGTTATTGTTCATTTAGGGATTCTGAGAGGCAGACGTTGTCGAACGTCAGCTGTAAAATTTCTTTTCGTCTTATATAACACAATGACAAACATTCCTTCTGTGTTGTCAAAAAATGGAAAGGAGAGTAGTCAAAAAAAATTGAAATAAATATTTGCTTCAGTCATGAATAATTATGTTTGACACCATGAAATCTTTCTGATGATAAACTTTTCGATGTTCGATGACACCAAGGCAAGAGGCATCAACTTGGTACTACCTTTCATCGACGGCACGATCAGGGTTTACTTTCTCAAGATCGACGGTGGTAACCGATGCGAGTATCCAACCATAAAAGGCAAATTAAGGCAATACTTCCCCTACAATTTCATTCTGTTAACGATATATAGTCATTTCCATGAAAGATATTCAGTGCTATTTTACTTGTAAATTACTCTTTCTTGAATGCCATTTTTCCTAGTAGCTAATATAACATACAATTCAATCGAGATTTTAATAACCTTAGTACCTCTAGGTTCCATGATCTAAGTCATCCATAACATTTCCTCTGTTTGAAGTTCTAAGTTGTTATGTCTTTTCTAGATACTCCCTCTGTCTCTTTTTAAGTGTCGTCATGGATTTTCGTGCCATAAGTTTGACTCGATTTATAGAAAATGCATGAAATATTTATGTCTCCAAATAAATTTGTTAAAAAACTAGATCCAAAGATCTTTCCGATGATACTAATTATGATATTAATTGATGATATTTAGTATTTAATAAAATTATTGGGTTTTGTTTCTTGGAAAGCATAAGTGATAGTTAAAAAGGAACGAAGAGATACATAGCTTTTGCTACTAACCTAAATATACATTAGGTTTAGATACATAATAAGAGTTATGTACCTTCAAAAGTCAAAATGATTTACAATTTGAAACAAACAGAGTAATATATTCATTGGTTGGAAACACATACCACCACCCTCGAATATAGTGTATACAAGCTTTGAAAAAAAGAGGACAAATCGATTCACCTTCTGAACTAGTCGGTGAATCTGAAATACCCCATCAAACTTCAATACCAGACACTATAGACACATTAACTTTTAAAATTAGAAAAAATACCCCTTAATCATTTCAATGTGTTTTCTTGGATGGTTTTTTTTTGATGTGGTAGTGCGGCTCACCGGTCATTTAATTAGTTTCTTTCTCTTATATGAAAAAACATATTTTTTTCATATAAATATAAACTTTATTTCAAATTGATAGAGCTTGATAAGATCTATGACTTTGTAGTTGATAATTTATTATCTAATATATTTAGAGACTCAAATATTTGTTTTAAATTACAAAATTTTAAAATTCAAAATTATGAACTTTTCAAAAGACCTCGAATGTTGACATAATGTATATCAAAGTTGTAGATTCTAGTAGGATCTACTACTTTGTAGTTGACACGTTTTTATCTGAGATTGTTTAGATCCACAAATATTTGTATTAATTTCTCTAGTTCTGTTCTTTTTAAAATTTCAAATGACTTCAGATGTTCTAGTTGATATATTTTGTATAGGGTCACTTCGAGGTCCAAATGTTTATTAAAATTCTCAGTTTTGAATTCAATTTCTTTGATTTTCTTAAAAAACATAAAATTGAACCTCTAAATGATCTCAAATAAAAAATTCAACTACAAAGTTATATATAATGTTGAGAGCTACGACTTTGTTGCCGACCATGTCAACATCAGTGGCTGTTTGAAAAATCTGAAGAAATGAATGTCAAAATTATAGAATTTAAAATGGCCATTTGGGCCTCTAAATTATCTCAGATAAAAACATTGTCAACTACAAAGATGTAGATCTTACTAAGAACTACAACTTTGGTATATGCTATGTCAATATTCAAAGTTATTTGAAAAAGTTGAAGAGTTAAATTTTAACGTCTAGTAACTTAAAATTAGTATATGATCCTCAAAAATAAATTAAACAAAAAGGTATCAACTATAAAGTTGTAGTATAAAGTTGTAGATCATGTCAAGCTCTACATCTTTGATATACAGTTTATTTTCATATGGTTTCATATGAAAATATGATGGCTTTTTATATAAGAGAAATGTAGAGACCAAATGACATGTGGACCCACTACCACATCAACAAAACCACTCGAGAAACCACATTAAAATGGCAAGGGGAACATAAATTCTTTCAAATTCAGCGACTATTTCAGGGGATCATTCGGAATTTAGTGCATTCAAAAATTATACCCAATGTATCAGATTTTGGTGTATAAAAGAGCAACCTTATAGCAGATAGGTATACAAATTTGGTATGTATTATACTGTTACTTGACATTTAATTAAGTAGATAACAACGTTTATACATGTGGAAATTAAATTGATGTCTAATGAAGTCAGAGTAGATGTGTTTTTTTCTATTCTCTCTTAATATGTCTTATAATCTATAAAACATTAAGTGGGTGTTTGGTTTGTTACCTAGGCAACTTTTTGCCTGACCAATCTAGCTAGGCCCTCAATACTGACTGTCTGTGGCCCAGATTTGTTGCCTAGCAGGTACCTAGATTCGACGATTAACTTCAGTAGTTGTTAATTCGTACGTTAGATGTGACAACTTTATAACTATCAACTACCTCCTTTCTTGAATAAATCAATTTTTAAAGTTGTCTTAAGTTAGTTTTTTTTTATATTTAACCGAATTTATTGAAAAAAGTTAAATATTTGTGAAATAAAATGAGCACATTATATAGTTTATGGCTTATTATCTAATGATACTAATTTGGTTCCATAAATCTTGGTGCTTCTTTCTATAAATTCGGTCAATTTAAATAACAGTTCGGCTTAAGATAACTCTAGAAATTGATTTATTTAGAGATGGAGGTAGTATTACAACTTTAATGATTAAGTTTGGAATGTGTACAAAATGGGAAACTACACACAAATTAATTAGCTATCAGTTGAATTAATAGCTATGAAATTTAGAATAAACATCTATTGTAGTCTTTTCGATTCATAGCTCCTAAAAACATATAGAACTTTTGCACTCAACTTTTATGTTTATAATCCACGTTTCATTTAACTGTTTGTTTATCCATTAGTCTTGATCAGTTTCTACAATTTATATACTGAGCATCTACAAAGACCATCAGTTTTGATATTTACTTTAAATTTCTTAGACCGCACAATACTTATGTACATACCTGCAATCAACAGTGGTAAAGGAGCCTAGGAAATCAAGTACGCGATGCCAAGCATCAAGAAACTCTGGCATGAGTTGGAAATTCAGTTCTTGGTGCTCCTCAGTTTCACACTACAGATTTTCCTCTTCTTTACTGGCAGTCTTCGGCGGTGTTCCACCAAAATGTTACTTAATTTCATAATTTGGATGGCTTACCTGGGTTCAGACTTGGTAGCAGTCTATGCCCTTGGCTTTCTCTCAAGACATGAAGATACAACCACGGGAAGTGACACCTTAACAGGGGTCCACCAGCTCGCTTTCTTTTGGGCACCTTTCCTTCTCATACATCTTGGTGGACAAGACACAATCACAGCTTTTGCCATTGAGGACAACTATTTGTGGTTGAGACATTTGCTGAATCTGATTGTTCAAGTTACTCTTGCCATTTATGTATTTTGGAAGTCCATTGATCAATACAGTTACCAACTTATAGCTTCGGGTATGTTTGTCACTGTTACTGGAATCATCAAGTATGGGGAAAGGACAATGGCCTTAATGTATGGGAACCTAAGAAACATGGGTGGTGCTCTTGAGAAAAACAGAAACACGAGTGGATCCAGTACTGAAAATGAGGAAGTGGTGGTTTGAGGACTAGAGCAGTCTCGGGTCTGTCTACTGAACAAACGGTTATTTTGGGGCATCCTACCAACCGGTTGTTGAGAAGCTCTAAAACAACCAGATTTCGAAACCAACAAAAAATGGTTGCTAAACGTACTTGAAACAACCAAATTTCAAATGACACAAATAAACACCTGAAGCTCAACAAAAAAAAAAAAAAAAGAACAGCAAATACAAAATTTCAACACATATACCATTTACAAATTACACCATAAGTGTTATAAATTTACATCAACCAAACAAAAATTTTACATTGAACAAATGTATGTAAGAACTGAAAAATCCCTGTGTAAATATAATACAAAGGCAATGTAATTACAACACTAGATGAAAAATATAAAAAGAAATTGGCAAAAAATAAACCAAAGGCAAATATTTGAAAATAATTCAAATTCTTTCTATGGAATGCAAATAACAAAAAACATAACTTGCAAATATCTCAAATTTTTTCTATGGAATGCAAATAACAAAATATCATAAATGGCAAATATTTCAAATTTCAAATTCTTTCTATGGAATGCAAATAACAAAAATACCATAATGGCAAATATTTCAAATTCTTTCTATGGAATGCAGATAACAAAAATACCATAAAAAAGAAAAATGGATCAGATAATACAGAGGCAACAAAATATTTTGCTATGGAATGCAAATAAATGTAGATACATAAATTTAGACATTATTCAAAGCAGTAGACTATAGGAGTCTGCAAGACGATGAAACGAATTTGGGAAAGGAGAAAATGCCAGCATAGTTTAGGCATGATTCCCCAAAAATCAAACAGCAACAAAAATGGTGGGCCATACATGTCAGAGAAACACTAAGCTAAATAAAACGGGAGACAAAACCAGCAGATCCGACATTTAATCAACTGACACGTGGCAAATCGAACGGACAAAAAATGGTTGCCGAAGATAGCCAAAATAACCAGCATCACCAGATAGCAATTCTGTAAAAAATACATAACGATATTGAGGAAGCAGGCCTCAGGGTCGCGCCGGCGGCGTCGGAGGCGGAGGGACAAGGCCTGGCGGTGCGGCAGCGACGGCCTGGGAGCGGCAGGGAAAACGAAGACACAGCTGCAGCCAGAGACAGCAAGATCTGACGGACCAAACAGCACCACGTGCCAGATCCAATGGCCTCAAAACCGGTTGCTCAGGGCCGGCAAAACAACCGGTTATTCAATAGCAATTCTGAACTTTTAACTGGATTCTTCTAACATGAGTTCATTTTGGATACTTAGTACACATGCCTGCCACCATATGCTGCCCACCACTTTGCTTTGAAAATTTGAATCCCTTTTTCTTTTAACTCACTCTGGCCATCATGGCCTTTCATTGATCAACGTAGGCTCAACTATATCGTGAGCTACCAAATTGTTTACAAACTCCGAGAGCGGGTCGTTCCACACATAGGATTGACTCGGGGTCCCAACTCATAGTTATCTTAGCAATTTCATGCGCAGACGAGTTACAAGAACAGGGAACATTTAAAATCTTATTACAATGAAAATGATCATGTAAAAGTTCACGAATATTTTGAAAACGCTAGCCCGTCCCCACCTTGAGGCAATACCAAATACATACAATGGGTTGGGGGAGGGGGAAACGGGTTTTCGGGGTGGGTTCTCATATGAGGTGTGTGTGGATGGGTGGTGGAGATGGGGTTCTATTTGTGTCTGGGCTACAGTGGGTTGGCGTTACAATAAGGTGGGTTGGGGTGGGGCGACCGGACGGGTACTGGCCGACGCTGTGAGCGGCGACGGCTGCGCCTGGGCCACACCGGCCTGGGCCGTGACGACACGCTGAGATGCAGGCGGCGGTGCCCTCCCCCATCCATGCGTTTGGCTTACTGCCAGCTCCGACTACTGCGCCTGTGACTTGTCGCGGCTAGTACGGCAGCTTGCATGCGTTTGGAGAAAGCATGCAGCCAAGGTGCACATTCCGATCCATAGATAGACATGCAAGCATAGTACAACAACATGCTGCAACTGCAAGCATGCAGCATGGTCGATGGATGATCGTTGGCGGCGGTGCGTGAAGGACACAAACGCCATGACGCCACGCACCTCCCACCTCCCGCGTCGTGTGGGCTTTGGCCGCTGTCGCCGCATCCGCGCCCGCGCCAATGCCCACCATTGATGGATCGATCGGTTTTCTGTTTTTTATCTCCTTCTCATCCCAAGCCCGATTTCTCCCGCCGGCGGCGGCGCCTCCGCCCCTCCCTCCCCCGATCTCCCTCCTCCTCCACTCCTTTTCAATTTCCTTTGAGGGGGAGAAAGCCCTAGCCGTGGAGATCGCCTTGGTGGAATTGGTGGACGCCGGGAGGGCTCAGCATGTGCGGATTTGACTTCTTCTCTCCGGGGAGCAAGGTATTGGGATTTCGGCCCGATCTCCCAGTGTACTTAGTTTTGAGTCGATTCCTTGCACGTTCTAGCTTTATTTAGTCTATACATTCTATGCGGATGCCTATTGTGCAATTTGTATGGACGGATTTGTCGGGACGCGGCCACGAGCTGCACACTGCTTTTGGCCGAAACTTCCGGCCCTAGCACCGGAACTTCCGGTGGGCAGTGGGCAGCACACGTTTGTGGCTCCGCTTGTCCAACCATTTGCCGCATTCCATATGTGTCATGTCTGAGACCCTCTTTGCCGTGTTTGTGATGCAGCATGGACCCTATTCGTCATGCCAATCCTCCGCCTAGTTCGCGTCCTCGCCCTCCAAGTTTGGGGGATGGCGAGGAGGATCGTTCCCATGGCACCCAAGCTCGTCGTCATCCTACTCGTGGGCAGTCCTCTCAGCAGTAGCCAGACAATGATGAAGGTCCTAGAGTCTGTCCAGATTGCTCTCTACCATTCCAAATCCTATCCTCACTTACAGAGAGTTGGTTCGTAATGCAGTGCCTCCTAATCAAATTGATATTGAAGGTCATGCAATTGCTCCTGATGTGGTCCGCTACTCTCCTGTGCATATTAGTCAAGCCACCATCAACCATCAGCTTGCTCGTCCTCCTTCCAACCGGAATGTAAGCATGCATAGGCCTCATGCTCCAGATCATGTCAAGTAGGCACGCCCAATCAACTACATGGATCAAAAGAAGGAAGTTCCAAGGATACGACAGGAAAATCCTTATCAGTGGTCCAACTTTGAAGGTGTGGAAGAACGCTTTTGGTCTCAATTTCACAGGGATTACTATGATGAGTCTGTTTGCATGGAGGCTCGCCCTAGGGGCCTCACTGCACCCATTATTCAGCACGAAGCTCCCACTCTTGCATCTCTAAAGGGCCACAATCATCCGGAAACTGATGCATTGATTGAAAAGCTAGAGGACTGGCGCATTCTGCCACTCATGGCATTCAAGCATGACTGGAATACTGAAATTTTGTGTCAGTTTTGGGCTACTTTATGGATAGATGAGGACCGCAAGGTGCTACACTGGTTGACCAATGGGCTGCACTGGTTTAGAGTGCTTACAATGGATCTAGCTAAAGGTGTCTAGCCAAATACAAAAAGATATTCTAACATCATAATTTAGCCTAACCGACTGGATAATACACTGGCTTCTGGCTCCTGAAGTTACAGAGCCAGTTAACATGCGTGAGCTGCCTCTGATCAAAGTTTTTTTTTTCGTTTCTAGCTTTCCAAATCTCCCACATGGCTATCTGAGCAGCCTCCTTGGATCTCTTAGCTTGGAAGGAAAAACAGTAGCAACAATTAATGTGTCGTATGCACATGATGTGGTTTCAAAATTTTGAAATAGGTTCTTCTAAAAAACCAGTTTTGAAATAGGTGGATTTAAATAGGGCGCCACGGCAATTTTGTAACTTTGGAAAAAAACATTACTATTCACCTAATTGTATAACTGTCATTACAATTCTTGTCAAAGTGAAGATTTGCCACTTGACTCCACATGTCATAGACATTAGAGAAAAAAATTGCATGTCATGGGGCTCACTCTCTCCTCCCTCTCTCCTGTCTATGACATATGGGCCTAAATGGTAAATCTCCAATTCGACAAGAATTGTAATGGCAGTTCTCCAATTAGACGAATAGTAATGACATTTTTTCAAGGT